>JAXIVH010000020.1:7921378-7925073 GCA_036785325.1 Urophycis tenuis
TTGGTTAGGGTTAGGGTTAGGTTAGGGTTAGGGTTAGGGTTAGGGTTAGGGTTAGGGTTAGGGTTAGGTTAGGGTTAGGGTTAGGGTTAGGGTTAGGGTTAGGGTTAGGGTTAGGGTTAGGGTTAGGGTTAGGGTTAGGGTTGGTTAGGGTTAGGGTTAGGGTTAGGGTTAGGGTTAGGGTTAGGGTTAGGGTTAGGGTTAGGGTTAGGGTTAGGGTTAGGGTTAGGGTTAGGGTTAGGGTTAGGGTTAGGGTTTAGGGTTAGGGTTAGGGTTAGGGTTAGGTTAGGTTTAGGGTTAGGGTTAGGTTAGGGTTAGGGTTAGGGTTAGGGTTAGGGTTAGGGTTAGGGTTAGGGTTAGGGTTAGGGTTTAGGGTTAGGGTTAGGGTTAGGGTTAGGGTTAGGGTTAGGGTTAGGGTTAGGGTTAGGTTAGGGTTAGGGTTAGGGTTAGGGTTAGGGTTAGGGTTAGGGTTAGGGTTAGGGTTAGGGTTAGGGTTAGGGTTAGGGTTAGGGTTAGGTGGTTAGGGTTAGGGTTAGGGTTAGGGTTAGGTTAGGGTTAGGGTTAGGGTTAGGGTTAGGTTGGTAGGGTTAGGGTTAGGGTTAGGGTTAGGGTTAGGGTTAGGGTTAGGGTTAGGTTAGGGTTAGGGTTAGGGTTAGGGTTAGGGTTAGGTTAGGGTTAGGGTTAGGGTTAGGGTTAGGGTTAGGGTTAGGGTTAGGGTTAGGGTTAGGGTTAGGGTTAGGTTAGGGTTAGGGTTAGGGTTAGGGTTAGGGTTAGGGTTAGGGTTAGGGTTAGGGGTTAGGGTTAGGGTTAGGTTAGGTTAGGGTTAGGGTTAGGTTAGGGTTAGGGTTGGGTTAGGGTTAGGGTTAGGGTTAGGGTTAGGGTTAGGGTTAGGGTTAGGGTTAGGGTTAGGGTTAGGGTTAGGGTTAGGGTTAGGGTTAGGGTTAGGGTTAGGGTTAGGGTTAGGGTTTAGGGTTAGGGTTAGGGTTAGGGTTAGGGTTAGGGTTAGGGTTAGGGTTAGGGTTAGGGTTAGGGTTAGGGTTAGGGTTAGGGTTAGGGTTAGGGTTAGGGTTAGGGTTAGGGTTAGGGTTAGGGTTAGGGTTAGGGTTAGGGTTAGGGTTAGGGTTAGGGTTAGGGTTAGGGTTAGGGTTAGGGTTAGGGTTAGGGTTAGGGTTAGGGTTAGGGTTAGGGTTAGGGTTAGGGTTAGGGTTAGGGTTAGGGTTAGGGTTAGGGTTAGGGTTAGGGTTAGGGTTAGGGTTAGGGTTAGGGTTAGGGTTAGGGTTAGGGTTAGGGTTAGGGTTAGGGTTAGGGTTAGGGTTAGGGTTAGGGTTAGGGTTAGGGTTAGGGTTAGGGTTAGGGTTAGGGTTAGGGTTAGGGTTAGGGTTAGGGTTAGGGTTAGGGTTAGGGTTAGGGTTAGGGTTAGGGTTAGGGTTAGGGTTAGGGTTAGGGTTAGGGTTAGGGTTAGGGTTAGGGTTAGGGTTAGGGTTAGGGTTAGGGTTAGGGTTAGGGTTAGGGTTAGGGTTAGGGTTAGGGTTAGGGTTAGGGTTAGGGTTAGGGTTAGGGTTAGGGTTAGGGTTAGGGTTAGGGTTAGGGTTAGGGTTAGGGTTAGGGTTAGGGTTAGGGTTAGGGTTAGGGTTAGGGTTAGGGTTAGGGTTAGGGTTAGGGTTAGGGTTAGGGTTAGGGTTAGGGTTAGGGTTAGGGTTAGGGTTAGGGTTAGGGTTAGGGTTAGGGTTAGGGTTAGGGTTAGGGTTAGGGTTAGGGTTAGGGTTAGGGTTAGGGTTAGGGTTAGGGTTAGGGTTAGGGTTAGGGTTAGGGTTAGGGTTAGGGTTAGGGTTAGGGTTAGGGTTAGGGTTAGGGTTAGGGTTAGGGTTAGGGTTAGGGTTAGGGTTAGGGTTAGGGTTAGGGTTAGGGTTAGGGTTAGGGTTAGGGTTAGGGTTAGGGTTAGGGTTAGGGTTAGGGTTAGGGTTAGGGTTAGGGTTAGGGTTAGGGTTAGGGTTAGGGTTAGGGTTAGGGTTAGGGTTAGGGTTAGGGTTAGGGTTAGGGTTAGGGTTAGGGTTAGGGTTAGGGTTAGGGTTAGGGTTAGGGTTAGGGTTAGGGTTAGGGTTAGGGTTAGGGTTAGGGTTAGGGTTAGGGTTAGGGTTAGGGTTAGGGTTAGGGTTAGGGTTAGGGTTAGGGTTAGGGTTAGGGTTAGGGTTAGGGTTAGGGTTAGGGTTAGGGTTAGGGTTAGGGTTAGGGTTAGGGTTAGGGTTAGGGTTAGGGTTAGGGTTAGGGTTAGGGTTAGGGTTAGGGTTAGGGTTAGGGTTAGGGTTAGGGTTAGGGTTAGGGTTAGGGTTAGGGTTAGGGTTAGGGTTAGGGTTAGGGTTAGGGTTAGGGTTAGGGTTAGGGTTAGGGTTAGGGTTAGGGTTAGGGTTAGGGTTAGGGTTAGGGTTAGGGTTAGGGTTAGGGTTAGGGTTAGGGTTAGGGTTAGGGTTAGGGTTAGGGTTAGGGTTAGGGTTAGGGTTAGGGTTAGGGTTAGGGTTAGGGTTAGGGTTAGGGTTAGGGTTAGGGTTAGGGTTAGGGTTAGGGTTAGGGTTAGGGTTAGGGTTAGGGTTAGGGTTAGGGTTAGGGTTAGGGTTAGGGTTAGGGTTAGGGTTAGGGTTAGGGTTAGGGTTAGGGTTAGGGTTAGGGTTAGGGTTAGGGTTAGGGTTAGGGTTAGGGTTAGGGTTAGGGTTAGGGTTCGGGTTAGGGTTAGGGTTAGGGTTAGGGTTAGGGTTAGGGTTAGGGTTAGGGTTAGGGTTAGGGTTAGGGTTAGGGTTAGGGTTAGGGTTAGGGTTAGGGTTAGGGTTAGGGTTAGGGTTAGGGTTAGGGTTAGGGTTAGGGTTAGGGTTAGGGTTAGGGTTAGGGTTAGGGTTAGGGTTAGGGTTAGGGTTAGGGTTAGGGTTAGGGTTAGGGTTAGGGTTAGGGTTAGGGTTAGGGTTAGGGTTAGGGTTAGGGTTAGGGTTAGGGTTAGGGTTAGGGTTAGGGTTAGGGTTAGGGTTAGGGTTAGGGTTAGGGTTAGGGTTAGGGTTAGGGTTAGGGTTAGGGTTAGGGTTAGGGTTAGGGTTAGGGTTAGGGTTAGGGTTAGGGTTAGGGTTAGGGTTAGGGTTAGGGTTAGGGTTAGGGTTAGGGTTAGGGTTAGGGTTAGGGTTAGGGTTAGGGTTAGGGTTAGGGTTAGGGTTAGGGTTAGGGTTAGGGTTAGGGTTAGGGTTAGGGTTAGGGTTAGGGTTAGGGTTAGGGTTAGGGTTAGGGTTAGGGTTAGGGTTAGGGTTAGGGTTAGGGTTAGGGTTAGGGTTAGGGTTAGGGTTAGGGTTAGGGTTAGGGTTAGGGTTAGGGTTAGGGTTAGGGTTAGGGTTAGGGTTAGGGTTAGGGTTAGGGTTAGGGTTAGGGTTAGGGTTAGGGTTAGGGTTAGGGTTAGGGTTAGGGTTAGGGTTAGGGTTAGGGTTAGGGTTAGGGTTAGGGTTAGGGTTAGGGTTAGGGTTAGGGTTAGGGTTAGGGTTAGGGTTAGGGTTAGGGTTAGGGTTAGGGTTAGGGTTAGGGTTAGGGTTAGGGTTAGGGTTAGGGTTAGGGTTAGGGTTAGGGTTAGGGTTAGGGTTAGGGTTAGGGTTAGGGTTAGGGTTAGGGTTAGGGTTAGGGTTAGGGTTAGGGTTAGGGTTAGGGTTAGGGTTAGGGTTAGGGTTAGGGTT
>JAXIVH010000200.1:0-32500 GCA_036785325.1 Urophycis tenuis
GAATTAGGTCATTTACAAACATTCTGTTATTAAGGCTTTACTAACATTCTGTTAATATGGCTTTGCTAACATTCTGTTATTAAGGCTTTATTGCTAACATTCTGTTATTAAGGCTTTACTAACATGCTGTTATTAAGGCTTTACTAAAATTCTGTTATTAAGGCTTTACTAACATTCTGTTAAGGCTTTACTAACATTCTGTTATTAAGGCTTTACTAACATTCTGTTATTAAGGGCTTACTAACATTCTGTTAAGGGTTTACTAACATTCTGTTATTAAGGGTTTACTAACATTCTGTTATTAAGGGTTGCCAAGGTGTTCATTAGGAATCACAAACATACGTTTCACGTTCCATCACAAACAGAAACCCGGTGGAAACACCCAATGTGTAGTGGAGGTGTGGTGGAGGTGTAGTTGATGTGTAGTAGAGGTGTGGTTGATGTGTAGTGGATGTGCAATTGAGGTGTGGTGGATGTGTAATGGAGGTGTGGTGGAGGTGTAGTGGATGTGTGGTTGATGTGTAGTGGATGTGCAGTAGAGGTGTGGTGGAAGTGTAGTGAAGGTGTAGTGGATGTGTAGTGGATGTGTGGCGGATGTGTGGCGGATGTGCAGTAGAGGTGTGGTTGATGTGTAGTGGAGGTGTAGTGGATGTAAAGGTGTGGTGGATGACGCCGCGAACGGTCGCCTCGGTGTGTTGGTGCGCGTTGTTTTGTTTTGTGTTTAAACTCCGTCTTTTGCGATGGCACCCGGAGCTCTTTCACCAGAGAAGAGCTCATGAACATCAGGGTAACAACGCCAGAGGATTTATTTCCTACTTTCGTTCTCCCAACTTTGGAAATTTTGGACATTCTGGTCAAAGGTGCGCTCACCTTTGCTCACGCAGTGAAACGTCGGAGGAAAGGGAAACGTGCCGGTGCGCTTGTGCGTCTTCGCCAGCGCGGATTACGCACACCTCTACCGGGAATATATCTCTCTAACGTGCGTTCACTGCCCAAAAAACTGGACGAATTACAACAGCTGTTGGGAAAAAGCAGGGACTTTTAGTCATCCGCTGTTTTGTGCTTCACAGAGACGTGGCTTTGTGGTTTAATACCATACTCTGCGCTGCAGCTGGCAGGCTTCCAACTCTACAGAGCGGATAGAGACGCAGAACTCTCCGGCAAAACAAAAGGTGGAGGAATCTGTTTTTACATCAACAGTGGTTGGTGCACTGACGTGACGTTTACGTTTACGCAATTTCCCTCAGGGATCAATAAAGTCTGTCTGTCTGTCTGTGACGGCAATCCAGCAGCACTGTTCTCCTGATCTGGAATCTTACATCATAAACTGTAAGCCTTTTTATTCACCCTGTGAGTTTGCTTCATTCATTCTGGTCAGTGTTTACATTCCACCGTCGGCCAACGTGCAGGACGCACAGCGCATGCTCGCTGACCAGATGCTGTGTGTGGAGCGTACCAACCCGGACTCCTTAGTTATTGTTGTTGGTGACTTTAACAAAGGGAACCTTACTCACAAACTCCCTAAATAAGATCAGTTTATTAAATTCCCGACCAGAGTGGAGAACATTCTGGATCACTGTTACACCACAGTCAGGGATGCCTATCACGCCGTCCCCCGTGCTGCACTGGGACACTCTTACCATGTCCATGGTCCACCTGATTCCTGCGTACGGGCAGAAATTAAAGCTCTGCAAACCTGTAGTGAGGACATCAAAGAAGTGGACCAGTGAGGCCGTGGAGGATCTCCAGGCGTGTTTGGACTCTACTGACTGGGATGTGTTCAGGACTGCTACCAACAGTCTGGATGAGTACGCAGAGGCTGTGACGTCCTACATCAGTTTCTGTGAGGACAGCTGTATTCCAACACGCCCCAAGGGTGAGTGACAAACCCTGGTTCACAGCCAAACTCAGAAGGTTAAGGTTGGATAAGGAAGTTGCCTTCAGGAGTGGGGACAAAGACAGATATAGAGGCGAAGTACAAGTTTAGCAAGGCGGTGAAAGAGGCTAAACGACTGTACTCTGAGAAGCTCCAACACCACTTCTCAGCCAACGACTCTGCGTCTGTCTGGAAAGGGCTTAGGCAAATCACCAACTACAAGCCTAAAGCCCCCCA
Organism: Urophycis tenuis; assembly: GCA_036785325.1. Classification (NCBI taxonomy): domain Eukaryota; kingdom Metazoa; phylum Chordata; class Actinopteri; order Gadiformes; family Phycidae; genus Urophycis; species Urophycis tenuis. The sequence continues at coordinate 2,114 of JAXIVH010000200.1, forward strand.
CTCCATCAACGACCATCGTCTGGCCAATGACCTGAACGAGTTCTACTGCCACTTTGAAAGACAAAGGGACAGTCCTGCAACCATCCCCCACAGCACCTCCTAACAGCTCCAGCTTATCACCTCCACCTCCCCCACCTCAGTGGGGGCCTGGGCACCTCCACCAATGCCCAACTTAAAGGTCCCCCCCTCGACCCCCCCACCCACCTCGGTGACAACTCTTTCCATTCACGAGAGGGACGTCAACAAACTCTTCAGGAGACAGAACCCCCGGAAAGCTGCTGGACCGGATTCTGTCTCCCCATCCACCTTGAAGCACTGCGCTGATCAGCTGTCTCCAGTGTTCACAGACATTTTCAACACCTCACTGGAGACATGTCACGTGCCAGCCTGCTTCAAGACCTCAACCATAATTCCTGTCCCCAAGAAGCCAAGGACCACAGGACTTAACGACTTCAGACCCGTCGCCCTGACCTCTGTGGTTATGAAGTCCTTTGAGCGCCTTGTGCTCTCACACCTGAAAGGCATCACCGACCCCCTCCTGGACCCCCTGCAGTTTGCCTACAGAGCCAACAGGTATGTAGACGATGCAGTCAACCTGGCCTTCCACTTCATCCTCCAGCACCTGGACTCTGCCGGAACCTATGTCAGGATCCTGTTTGTGGATTTCAGCTTTTCAATACCATCATCCCGGCTCTGCTTAAGGAGAAACTCTCCCAGCTTAGTGTGCCTGACTCCACCTGCAGGTGGATTACAGACTTCCTGTCTGACAGGAAGCAGCATGGGAAGCTGGGAAAGGGCATCTCCGACTCACAGAACATCAGAACCGGTTCCCCCCAGGGGTGTGTTCTTTCTCCTCTGCTCTTCTCCCTGTACACAAACAGCTGCACCTCCAGTCACCAGTCCGTCAAGCTTCTGAAGTTTGCGGATGACACCAGCCTCATCGGACTCATTTCTGATGGTGATGAGTCTGACTACAGGTGGGAGGTAGACCATCTGGTGACATGGTGCAGCCGAAACAACCTAGAGCTCAACGCTCTAAAGACAGTGGAGATGGTTGTGGACTTCAGAAAGTACTCAGCCTCACCTGCCCCCATCACCCTCTGCGACTACACAATTGACACTGTGGAGTCTTTCCGCTTCCTGGGAACTGTCATCTCCCAGGATCTCAAGTGGGAGCTGAACATCAGCTCCCTCATCAAGAAAGCCCAGCAGAGGATGTACTTCCTGAGGCAGCTGAAGAAATTCAACCTGCCCAGGAAAATGATGGTGCACTTCTACTCCTCCATCATTGAGTCCATCCTCACCTCCTCCATCACCATCTGGTTCGCTGCTGCCACCGCCAAGGACAAGGGCAGACTGCAGCGTGTCATTCGCTCTGCAGAGAAGGTGATTGGCTGCAATCTGCCGTCGCTCCAGGACCTGTACACCTCCAGGACCCTGAGGCGTGCAGGTAAGATTATGGCCGACCCCTCCCACCCCGGTCACAAACTCTTTGAGTCACTCCCCTCTGGCAGGAGGCTGCGGTCCATCAGGACCAAAACCTCACGGCACAAGAACAGTTTTTTCCCGTCTGCCACTAGCCTTGTCAACAAGGCCCGGAGCCCCCCCTGACACTGACTCTCTCCCTCCCCCCACACAGTCCTACATGCTACATTAACGTGGCATCTTCAGATCGTCTGCGTTACATTAACGCACAGTGTATTTTTCTCTGTATGCACTACTGCTCCGTATTCCATATTCATATTCATTGTACATTGTATATATATATATTTATAGTTATTTTACTTACTTATATTTTTAATACTGTTTTTCTCTTGCACCAATTGCACCAAGTCAAATTCCTTGTAGGTGCAAACCTACTTGGCAATAAACTTGTTTCTGATTCTGATTCTGATGTGTAGTGGAGGTGTGGTGGATGCATAGTGGAGGTGTAGCTGATGTGTATTGGAGGTGTAGTGGATGTAGAGGTGTGGTAGATGTGTAGTGGAGGTGTGGTGGATGTGTAGTGGAGGTGTAGTGGATGTGTAGTAGATGTGTGGTGGATGTGTAGTGGAGGTGTGGTGGATGTGCAGTAGAGGTGTGGTGGATGTGTAGTGGATGTGTGAGATGGAGATGTTGCAACACTGCAGTCGTCACGCCAGCTCCAACACTACAACAACAATGTTTTTGCTTGCGATTTGCGAGCGTTTTTGTTTGGGGAATCAGGACTGAGTTGTTGGAGGATGGGATGGCTCTGTGCAGAGGTCACAGAACATGTAACACATATATAACACATAAAATAATCCTTACATATGAAACCATAACAATCATTACATATGAAACCAGAACATAATCCTTACATATGAAACCGTAACATAATCATTACATATGAAACCAGAACATAATCCTTACATATGAAACCATAACATAATCATTACATATGAAACCAGAACATAATCCTGACATATGAAACCATAACATAATCCTTACATATGAAACCATAACATAATCCTGACATATGAAACCAGAACATAATCCTGACATATGAAACCAGAACATAATCCTGACATATGAAACCATAACATAATCCTGACATATGAAACCAGAACATAATGCTTACATATGAAACCATAACATAATCCTGACATATGAAACCAGAACATAATCCTGACATATGAAACCAGAACATAATCCTGACATATGAAACCAGAACATAATCCTGACATATGAAACCAGAACATAATCCTGACATATGAAACCAGAACATAATCCTGACATATGAAACCAGAACATAATCGTTTCCTTCCACACACACACCAAAGGACCAGAACAGCCGAATGCTGCCCTAGATGAAAATGAAAATGAACATTTACATCTAGGGAGATCCTCCAGGATTTTGTGATGTTGTGATTTGCAACTTCAAAGCAACATCAACCAATCCCCGTAAATTCAGGGCGGTGTTACAATTTTAATCAACCACCGCGACTTTCACGCGAATTTGATCATTGGCGTCGTCTTGAACTGACGTCGACAAACTGCCTTCCGCCTTACTTCCTTGTTTACTACGTTCAAGAGAGCAGCATGTGCGCATCCAACGTTTCACACTTCTGACCAAAATAACTGTGAAAGATTGCAAAAAGCAGCATCCTGGCATTCGACATTGTACAAGTGGAGGGAAACTATTTTGCAGCGCATGCAACATTGTGATGGAAGATGAGCGGAAATCTTCCATTGACGAGCATTTTGCCACGTGGAACAGTGTGACTGACAGTGTGTTGTGTTTACAGTGAAGGACTGTGTGTACACTACATTATTCTTTTTACATAATACAAGAATTCAATAGCTCAAAGGTTTTGCCAAAATGGTATTTTATTTTCTATTGCTGATGTGTCTTCAGCATCAGGCTGTGAGGTTCTCTTGAACTGAGATTGTTTTGTCTTTTATGTGAAGGCTAAGGCCACTCATATTATTATCTTATTATTAACTTACCTATTATTTAATTTAGTATTCAGGAGAGACTGCCTATACAGTACAGTACTAATACTAATGTTTTTGTTTCTGATATGAATTCTGAGGCATTTCTATTATAACATTTTGTAGGGACCTTCACGTAGCGCTGTGAGGTTCTGTGCACTTTACCTTTTGAACCAACAGGTGCCTTTGGATCAGTAAAGTCTATTTTGCTGCATTTTAGTTTAGTCCTGGTAATCTTTTATTTGCTATGTTGGTGAGATTATTTATAGGCGTATTTGTTCTTTTAATAGTTTTTTTCAGTAATGACTTAATATTCAACATATTACTCTACTATAGGAAAATCATAGTACTAACTTAATATTTAACATTTCACTTCCTCTTGCACTGTAATCGCAACAAAAACTTAAAAAACACAGCAACGTTCATCGCAATTTCTTGGAAAAGCTGACGCAACAACAGGCATTTTAGGCCACAACAATCTAAAAAAAGGCCTGCAAAATCCTGGAGGGACTGTCTAAGGCATTTAGCAAATGCTTTTATCCAAAGCGACTTACAATAAGTACATTTTTCAGAAGAAGGTGAAACATTTAATTGCTATTAATACAGTCAGAAAGTCACCAGAACAAGTTTCAAGCATTCCAATTGCTAGGTTAACCATCGCTAGTATACACTGGCTAGTATACTATAGTATGCCAGTATAATATACTGGCTAGAGATGTTGTTCATTGAAGTTCAATTTCAATTTCAAAAGTTTAAAAAGTTCAATGAAGTCTTTCTGAATGAACACCTTTAAAAAGGTTGACCTTTTTCCGTGCATCCCTCGCCCCGACAGAAAACCAGAACACTCACATAATTCTGTGTATCACCAGAGACTCTGCTGTTGTAGAACTCCAGCCTGAGCTCTTCCGGAGAGAGATCTTGGAAACCTGTTGAAACACAGAGAAGAGATGAGACCAGGAGCGAGGTGTGACTGTGTGGCGAGAGCACCGCTCACAATGCAGTGCAGCACATAGCAGTGGATCACTCACTGGCCCAGGGAGCTCACAATGCAGTGCAGCACATACTGTAGCAGTGGAACACTCACTGGCCCAGGGAGCTCACAATGCAGTGCAGCACATACTGTAGCAGTGGAACACTCACTGGCCCAGGGAGCTCACAATGCAGTGCAGCACATAGCAGTGGAACACTCACTGGCCCAGGGAGCTCACAATGCAGTGCAGCACATAGCAGTGGATCACTCACTGGCCCAGGGAGCTCACAATGCAGTGCAGCACATAGCAGTGGAACACTCACTGGCCCAGGGAGCTCACAATGCAGTGCAGCACATACTGTAGCAGTGGAACACTCACTGGCCCAGGGAGCTCACAATGCAGTGCAGCACATAGCAGTGGATCACTCACTGGCCCAGGGAGCTCACAATGCAGTGCAGCACATAGCAGTGGAACACTCACTGGCCCAGGGAGCTCACAATGCAGTGCAGCACATAGCAGTGGATCACTCACTGGCCCAGGGAGCTCACAATGCAGTGCAGCACATAGCAGTGGATCACTCACTGGCCCAGGGAGCTCACAATGCAGTGCAGCACATAGCAGTGGAACACTCACTGGCCCAGGGAGCTCACAATGCAGTGCAGCACATACTGTAGCAGTGGAACACTCACTGGCCCAGGGAGCTCACAATGCAGTGCAGCACATAGCAGTGGAACACTCACTGGCCCAGGGAGCTCACAATGCAGTGCAGCACATAGCAGTGGATCACTCACTGGTCCAGGGAGCTCACAATGCAGTGCAGCACATAGCAGTGGAACACTCACTGGCCCAGGGAGCTCACAATGCAGTGCAGCACATACTGTAGCAGTGGAACACTCACTGGCCCAGGGAGCTCACAATGCAGTGCAGCACATAGCAGTGGATCACTCACTGGCCCAGGGAGCTCACAATGCAGTGCAGCACATAGCAGTGGATCACTCACTGGCCCAGGGAGCTCACAAGGCAGTGCAGCACATAGCAGTGGAACACTCACTGGCCCAGGGAGCTCACAATGCAGTGCAGCACATAGCAGTGGAACACTCACTGGCCCAGGGAGCTCACAATGCAGTGCAGCACATAGCAGTGGAACACTCACTGGCCCAGGGAGCTCACAATGCAGTGCAGCACATAGCAGTGGACCACTCACTGGCCCAGTGCTGCTCACAATGCAGTGCAGCACATAGCAGTGGATCACTCACTGGCCCAGGGAGCTCCGTGCACTGCCACTCACCTAAATACAAGGCAATAAGACCAAGAAAACGGAACATTGAGAAAACTATTTGACAAATACACGTTCAAAATCTGTGTTTAATGAGTGTTTAATCGTTTTGAAGGCGTGCATTCCGTTTGTAGACTTTTTGGGTGAAAAAAGTCAGCAACAGTTTCCACAGATGTACAAAAATGGAAAGTCAGTTTAAGCTGTATTATACACAGTCTATGTTAAGTCAGTTTAACCTGTATAATACAGGTTAACATAGTCTGTATATAATACAGGCTGTATTATATACAGTCCATGTTAAGTCATCTTAAGCTGTATTAAATAAAGTCTATGTTAGACAGTATATGTGAGGTTTCTCCAGTTTGATAGCAATAGTTATTACCGGTAGGCTATAAGCTATTCAGGGAAGGGTACCCTGTAAATTGCCTATTGTACAGCAATATTGCCTTAACGATGGCGCGACAGAGAGGAGTGCTGCTGGACATGATCCAGGGGGTCTACACCAGGAGACAAACTGGATCATACCTGTGATCAACTCTTTGGTTCAAAAAATAACAAAATAGACTGGATCTTTTTGGGAGGATCCCTACTCAGACATTTATAATAATCTAATAATAACATATTAACGATCTGCCAGTGGCAGTTTTAGGCCATGTAATGGTGGGGTGCTGTGGCTCCCCATGGATTACATTGCAGACGGTTTCGCAGATAACGGCTGAGGCGGTCTTGCGCAATACTGGACCAATTTCCAGAGTTGTTGTCGGCATCAGCCCCTCAGACCCCAGATTTTGGGAAGATTTCCCTTTAGGTCGCAGTGCCTTGCGCTCTCAGGTCCCATGTATCATACAGACCTGAGATGGTAGCTATGGTCGGAGCATAACATGAAAACATCCATTGTCCAGATGTCTCCCAGATCTCCATGTCGTTCTTGATGGTCTCCCTGAGACACAAATACACTGATTAGTTCACACATTGACATGCACACGACAACTGGCAACAATGATCTGAAAATTGACATCTCTGTGCCGGGTATTGCAGGATATTTCAAACTCACAGATGTTTTTCCTGTTCATCCCCTCCTCCTTTATCGAAAGTCTGCTGCGTGTTGAGTGCAGAAAAGCGATTGTGCGAAGAAAAACTGAATTCAGAGCTCTTGGGGTTTTCCCTTCTGCCCCCACCACCTCCTCCTCTGCCCCAGCCAGCCCCACCACCACCACCTCCTCCTCCTCCTCCTCCTCCTCCTCCTCCTCCTCCTCCTCCTCTGCCCCAGTCAGCACCACCACCTCCTCCTCCTCCTCCTCCTCCTCTGCCCCAGTCAGCACCACCACCTCCTCCTCCACCTCTGCCCCAGTCAGCACCACCACCTCCTCCTCCACCTCCTCCTCCACCACCACCTCCTCGGCCCCAGTCAGCACCACCATGAGAGGAGAAGGATGAAGGCTGGATATAGTTTCCTCCGGATTGATTCTGCGATGGATTGACCCAAACTCTGTTTCCAAAGCCTGTACGAGGAAGGTAATGTGAAGCTATATGGTTATAATGCAGTGGGGACACTACTTTACACTAATAATCACTAAACATCGGGGTTTCTTCTACATTTAATGACCAGCGAACTTTTATTTTGAAACTTGAAACGGAATACCCAAATGGAATATTGTCGTCGTAAATTACAGTGAAATTAATGCATAATTGAATGCTCTTACTTCCGCCGCCTCTGGGTTGTTGTTGAGTTGAACGATTGTTAAATCCACCTCCTCCTCTACCACCACCACTACCTCCTCCTCCTCCTCCACCTCCTCCTCCACCTCCTCGGGGGTGCTCATTCCAACATTTGTCGCCGTACCGACAACGGCCTTGAAGAAAGAACTGGCACACTGGCATCTTTTGACAAGGTTATTGTAATAAGTTGACTGTATATCTACTACTTGGCCCTGTGTTCTGGCGGAGCTGCCATTGTTTTACCTTAGATAACGACCACATGAATCTAAACACGCGTCGCAGACTTTAGACGTCATTAAAAATAGCCCTGAACGCGCATAGATGTGAACGCGCACCAAACATCACGTGGTTTGATTTCCGTACACGCCCCCTTTCCCCCCTCTGTGCGAGCGCGTTCTCGTCAGGTTCCAGAACGTGCTGTCTTCATGAACATCTAGGGCTCTAATTTCGTGACAGGCGCAGGCGAAGCGCAGGGTGTCGCAGCCCGCGCAGTGGTAATTTCGACCGGCGCAACACCGCGCGCAGCGTATTTGGCAATTTGGTAGACCGGTCTGCGCTGAGATGGTTGTGGCCGCGCAGCAGGGGGAGGTGTCGACAGATTCAGCTTTACTTTTACTTGGCGGAGTGACAATTTCGTGCCAAAAACCTGCGCCGAAGGTGCGCTGAAAGCCCGCCAGCTCCAACCTGGTCTACTCTCGGCGCAAGGCGAAGGGCAGCCGGTCTAGTGGTAATTTGGTAAATCGGTGCACAGTGCGCACACGTCACCAAAACCTCACGGGCAGGTTTCCAGAATGTCAGGCACTTTATTTCAATGCAATAAATAATCACAACAACCACAATTTAATGCAACTATCTAAATCTGCACATAAATTGATATCTATATTGATTGTCCCACATGTCCTCGCATCTGACGGCAGATCAAAGACGTTTCTCATGCATAATGGGAACTCAACCTGACTTAATCAACACAGCTGAAAGTGGGATGCAAACTGACTTCACATCTCTAAGCCAACCACAAACAGCCTCGAAAATCAGATAGTGAGTATATATTCGGCTTCTCTCGTCTCGGCTCGGCTTTTTTCCCGCGGCGCATTTGAAGGCGAGGAGAGGAGCTCCTTTGATTGGTGAAAATTTCACTCAGCCCACTCACGCCCTCTCTCCTCCCTCTTTGCCACTTGCGCTGGTGGGAAGGACGGAGGCGGGCTTGCGCGAGGCTGCGCTTAGACTGCGCTAGAGTCCTATAGAGACTCTCTATAGACTCTCTCTATAGGACTCTAGACTGCGCCTGGCACGAAAATTTCAAAACGCGCCGGACACGCTCCGTTGGCGGGGCGCAGGCGAAGCGCAGCGTGGGTGCGCTTCGCCTGCGCCTGGTCTGCGAAATTAGAGCCCCTAATCGGAGTGTATTTCATAGGTACATGAACCACCAACGTTGTCTTTGAATTCAAACACAAAACAATGTTTGTCGTACATGAGCCGCTTTCTGTCAAGAAATCTGAATCATTCAATAAAACGTGGTTGTTCTGGCCACTTCACTGAGTCGTGGGATTCAGTTGACTGGTGTCGAGAAGCGTCAGCCACTATCAAGGCACTACAGATACAATATAATAATAATATAATATAATAATAATGCATATATAAAGAACGCGTGGTATGCTGAATGATGTGTGGTGAATCGGTTCCATGTAGATTCTTACATGGTGGCGTTTCAAACAATACAGGAACTAGAAGAAGCACTGTGTGCAGACAGTTGAAAGATGAATAGGCCTACTTGGAATTAGCCGTCTTGAAGGAACGCTCTAAACTCGCCTGAAATTATTTTATAAGTTGTAATTTATATGCTTGGCACTGGCCAGCAGCATTTTAATGGCTTTCTGAAACATATGAAAACGCGTGCAACCGAGCGTTATGAATATCGCCAATACTCACTATTATTACAAAATAACAACACGGAGGGAAGTGGTCCGGCTATTGTATTGTATTTAATTTAATTTAACTATTGTCTTTGATTTTCATTCCAATACATTTCATTGTAGAGTATGACTGTATGGTATTCTGCACATTTGACAATAAAGGACTTAGAAAAAAACAAATATGAACACATGAAATTAGTAAATAGCTTAAAGTTAGACCTAAATAAAGGCCTTTCCACAGAGTAATCTCTTCCTGTAAATCATTGTTACACAGATAGGATAGCATTCACTGATAATAGATGGTGGCAATTATCGGGTGTCTGCTAGTGGAAGGAATAAAGAAATAAATAAAATACAATAAACTCAATTAAAAACATCAACAAATGAGCTGAGAGTGTTTTTCATATTTTCTGATGTTCAAAAAAACAATGTTGAATATGAAATGAATATAAAGAATGTTCATAGCTTCATGACATGTAACATGTTCTTGTTCATGTATGTAAATAGGACATAGATAATAGTGCTTACAATAAAAAACAAAGAAATGTACAGATGAATGGCTGTGGTCCTATCAACACACACGCTCCTCATCTCCATTCCAAAGAAGTGACAGGCCTCTTAAAGTCAGACACAGGACCAACGGCAGGTCACCCGCCTCACGGCCAGTCTGGGCGCTCAGCCCCTGGGCGGCCCTCTCCAGAGTCACGCTGCAGGACTGGAGCAACTGGTCACACAGCTGCCAGGTCTCCTCGTCCTCCAGGAGGATGGCTGGGACCGACCGGAGAGGCAGGGGAGGACAGCTTTCTCTCATCAGACGCATCTACAAGGTAAACATTCATTCAAGAAGATGGTCAGAATCTGGATTGTGAAAGTTCCTCTTCCACCATGCCCGCAGGAAAGACAATGTGATGAGACACACACACACTTCCTCCTATGCACACACACACATACAAACACACACAAAGGCATGTGCACACACACACACACACACACAAAACAGAAGTTTGACTCACAAGCTCATCAACTGCCTGCAGAATGTCAGGAGAGCACTGGGCCAGCAAGGACAGCGTTACATCGGGCAGTGCTTGAAATAAGACGACACACTCAGTCAATATACCATCACGGATAAATGTGCATTTACATTTACATTTACATGGCGGCATGTAGCTCAGTGGGTAGAGCGGGTGGTTAGGGGTTCGATCCCTGTGATCCCCACTCCCAAAACTGTCTACATGTCGAAGTGTCCTTGAGCAAGACACTGAACCCTGAACCCCAACTTGCTCCCCGGGCGCTGATCATAGCAGCCCACTGCTCCTATGTACCATAGGATGGGTCAAATGCAGAGAACAAATTTCGTTCCCATGTCACATGGGAATGACAAATAAAGACCACAAGGTCCCCCAATAATAATAATAATAATTTAGCATTTGTCCAAAGCGACTTACACTCAGTACATTTGACATGTGGACAGTTGGAGGTGGGGATCAAACCGCCAACTCTACGGCTAGTGGACGACCCGCTCTGTCCACCCGCTCTACCCACTGAGCTACTGCCGCCCCTCTAACCCCTAACCCTAACCCAACCCTACGGTTAGTGGACGACCCGCTCTGTCCACCTGCTCTACCCACTGAGCTACTGCCGCCCAGCGAAGGCATAAAGAAACAACATGCAACATCTGATGTTTGTCCCAACAATGAGCCCTCTTCAGAAGAGTATGTGTAGCTGAAGCCCTATAGGGAGTGTATGATTAAAGAACTATGTGTAGCTGAAGCCCTATAAGGACTGTATGATTAAAGAACTATGTGTAGCTGAAGCCCTATAGAGACTGTATGATTAAAGAACTATGTGTAGCTGAGGCCCTATAAGGACTGTATGATTAAAGAACTATGTGTAGCTGAAGCCCTATAGAGACTGTATGATTAAAGAACTATGTGTAGCTGAAGCCCTATAAGGACTGTATGATTAAAGAACTATGTGTAGCTGAAGCCCTATAGAGACTGTATGATTAAAGAACTATGTGTAGCTGAGGCCCTATAAGGACTGTATGATTAAAGAACTGTGTGTAGCTGAGGCCCTATAAGGACTGTATGATTAAAGAACTGTGTGTAGCTGAGGCCCTATAGGGACCAGTGTTGGGAGTAACGCGTTACAAAAGTAACGCAATTACAGTAATGTATTACTATTTGCTGTAACGCAGTAATATAACGCATTACTAATACATTTTCGGTAATATTTTACTCGCTACAATCTAAGTAACGCGCGTTACAACGCATTTTAACCCGTTTAGCTATTGTTTTTTAAATAAATCACCAACACCGCGAGACATCCGAACAACAGCAAAAAGCCGGGACTCGGGAGCATGCGCGATTTCCTGTTGAGGCTTGAGATGACAACAAACATGACGCCGGACTCTACATTTGCGCGATGGACATTCGCCCATTATTTTCAGTTCCTCAAAGAGAAGGAGAAAAACACAATTGTAAAATGCAACCTGTGTGCGACACCGAAGGAACTCTCGACGTCAAAAAAAAGCACAAGCAACTTAAAGAAACACCGATGCACGCTAACACTAAGCTGAAGGAGAGGGATGCACCTGCGGAGAAGGACGAACATACGGTACAGACAAAGCAACAAAAGTTACGTTTCTCTCGGTCTGCCATGGTTCTTGAAGCCAGCGAAGTGAGGAGACTGGTGGCAGAATTTATTGTGGAAGACATGCACTCCCTATCAACGGTAGAATAGCCAGCGTTGTTGTAGTAGGCTATGTGTTGTAGGCTATGTTTAGATTACATGTTAATGTTTGTTGGACTCTTAAAACAGAAGTTGTGTCCATTCAGTGCATGGCATCTTTGTGCTGTAAGCTTGAATTAAAAGAGAATAAAACAATATAAACTAAAAGAAAAAGAGATGTGTGTGTGTGTGTTTGTCATATTATAAGGCTATAGGCTATGTTATAGTGGACTCTAACTCTATTTTGTTTCTTATGAATAGGCCAGGACTTTAAATATTTGCAGCATCTCCATCAGAACTTACAGACTGATCCTTTGTCAGCTTGTATGATTCCAACTGTCATTGTTACTTATTGTATTGTGCTATGAGCCTTTACTGTGCCTATTATATTAAGTTATTAGTAGCTTTAGGGGCCTACACAGTCATTATGTTACATCACCCTCCACTGAATGTAAATAATCAGCTATAACAATCTGCAGTTTAGCATTTTTAAATGCTTAGTCATATATTTCTGTGGCTATTTTGTTGAAAGTAACTCAAAAGTAATACACAAGTAGTGTATCGCATTACAATTCAGAGATAGTAATATTGTAATGTAACTAATTACTTTCAAATGACAGTAACTAGTAATATATAATGTATTATATTTTGGATGTAACTTGCCCAACACTGATAGGGACTGTATGATTAAAGAACTATGTGTAGCTGAGGCCCTATAGGGACTGTATGATTAAAGAACTATGTGTAGCTGAGGCCCTATAAGGACTGTATGATTAAAGAACTATGTGTAGCTGAAGCCCTATAAGGACTGTATTATTAAAGAACTATGTGTAGCTGAGGCCCTATAGAGACTGTATGATTAAAGAACTATAGTATGTGTAGCTGAGGCCCTATAAGGACTGTATGATTAAAGAACTATGTGTAGCTGAAGCCCTATAGGGACTGTATGATTAAAGAACTATGTGTAGCTGAAGCCCTATAGGGACTGTATGATTAAAGAACTATAGTAAAGTGGGAGCGTTTTCAAACGATCACAGTCCTCACCTTCCATGGCGCTGACCAGAAGGTGGGCAGCAGTCAGATGGCGAGGTGTTCTGCACTCAGCAGGTGAGCCGTTCTCTGACTGCAGGGCTGGAACCAGGTAGAGGAGGTCCAGTAGGGTGCGTATAGAGTCTTTCACAATGAGTGGTTGGGATTGCAGCTCTTCTGCCCCACAACACAAAACCCATAACTGGAAGAGAGGGGGTCGGTTCGTGAATTGTTGTCTATACTTCCGCTAAAAATGAGTCAATGAGTTGTTGGAAGATGGTGACCAATGTTTGGCAACTCGTTCTTGGTCACAATCTCTGTACTGACAACACAAATTGATTACAAAAGATCAAAAAATGGCTTTAATGCCATTATTTACATTTACCTTTGCGGCAAAATGATTCTTCGGTGTGATTCTGCAGCACACCGAAGAGATTCTGACATCATTACATTTGATAACAGATTTTTTAGTGAAGCCAGGAGAGATGCCTACATGTTTTGATCACAGACCAGTATAGTCCATTTAACAATTGTTTAATAAGTGCAGAGTAATAGATATCTGACCGCGTGCTCCTGCAGTGTTAGCATTCTTCTGTCCTCCAGACTCTCCACCAGTATCTTGAACAAACTGCCCCGCACTGGGAGCAGTGCCAGGTGACACAGAACCTCATCCAGCTTCTGTAACTCTGTAGGGAACAACAATACAGACTCAGAGAACATCCAGCTTCTGTAACTCTGTAGGGAACAACAATACAGACTCAGAGAACATCCAGCTTCTGTAACTCTGTAGGGAACAACAATACAGACTCAGAGAACATCCAGCTTCTGTAACTCTGTAGGGAACAACAATACAGACTCAGAGAACATCCAGCTTCTGTAACTCTGTAGGGAACAACAATACAGACTCAGAGAACATCCAGCTTCTGTAACTCTGTAGGGAACAACAATACAGACTCAGAGAACATCCAGCTTCTGTAACTCTGTAGGGAACAACAATACAGACTCAGAGAACATCCAGCTTCTGTAACTCTGTAGGGAACAACAATACAGACTCAGTACAGACAGGCTGGGGTTTCAAGTGCAAAAAGCTGTCCACAACACTTGTGTACAAACAGACACAACGATATGTTTGCTACATGTTTGTACATTTTAATTCAAGTTAATGATCAACTCGTAGCCGTTCCCTTGTTGTGATGAGTCAGGCAGGCCTCAATTATCATCCAATGTCAATGAAAAACATTCAGAAGCGATACGCACCAGACTTCAGAGCACCTAAAGGTGACCCTTCTACCACACACACGCTGTCAGTGGTATCACTGGACGGAGAGGGGGTTCCTGAATCCACTTCAAATCCACCGAAAGAGCGGGGTTGCAGACATATGTCTGAACACACACACACACACGCATACACAAACACATGAAGATATTAACATTAGTGGTAATTTGTTAATATTTATATTAATATAGTACAGCAGGTACAAGGGTTCAGACATGTAAATGCAAACAATCAAACAGTCTAAAATAGGGTTAGGGTTAACACACACACACACATCCTGTGTATATATATAAACAGTATATACTGACTAAAGTGTCCATCTTTTTCAATCGCTAGCTCCATGAGGCTGTAGGCGATGACCGTAGCAGCTGGAATCTCCAGGAAAACATCACGGTCCACTTCCAGGGAATTACTGTCCGACACGCTGAACTAGAAACACACACACACAAACACACACTGCATTAGCTACAGCTCATTTAACTACTAAAACAAAATGCTTGTGATCATAACCACAAACACAAACACAAACACGCACACGCACGCACGCACACACACCTCCACGGTCCCTAAGCCCAGCCCCCCCACGCAGGAGGCCCGTGTCTTCTGGGTGACCGTGATGACGCAGGGGGCGGTGGTGAGGACGCCCTCTTTCAACACAGCCAGCACCTCGCTGCGCTTCTGCAGCTGCTGCAGCAGACAGTGTTTCATGTCCACCAGCCTGAAGGGAAGAGGATTCATTTGGAGTCGCTGGATTCATTTGGAGTCGCTGAAGTGCAACTTCCTGAAAAGTGTGAATTGCAACGTTGAACTTTTTCCAACAGTGCTCACGGAATTTGGATTCAAACAACGCGACCATTTGGATGATGACGAATACATTTGGCCCCGCCCCTTTTTACAGGTTTCGGACCTCACTAAACGACAATTGCACGAGATGTTTGAAAATATGCGTTAGTTTTTAGATGTTGTGTCGTGTTTCTTGGCGTTCGGGTTAAGCGCTGGGGTTTGAAGCAAAATGTTGCATCGCTTCTTTTTGTATTATGCGTGCGGTCCTTGTCTTGTCTTGTCACCCCCCGCAGGCTCAATTCATACACAGACACGGCATCTCACGCGTGACTCACCTCCCCTTGCTGTCACAGAGAAGCATCTTCACGTTCACCTGTTGCTTTAGAAGCTTCCCGAACGACGACCGTAGCTCGGATGAGCCCGCTCCCTCCACTTCTACGTTGACAGCATTCGCTCTGGCGTTCATCCTGCCATTCAAATTTTCCCCAAAAGTCCCCTCGAAGCTCACAAAGTCTGATTCAATCACATCTGAGACAAGGCAAGGGGGGGGGGTGCTTACATTTATGCAAGAAAGTCTCTTCCTCGTATGCATTTCGTTGTTCTGACTTCTGAAATAAATGATGAAAAAATTAACTTAGACAATTTACCTGCATTTAAAGTTGCATCGCCTTGCAACAAGTCACTGAGGGTGAAGTCGGAGGGATGGTATCTGGGGCTCTGCCAGGCCCAGAAGCGGTTCCTCTTCACGACCACCGCCATGGGGACCAGCTTGCGCGAGTCGTTAAGACGGGACACGTTGATGAGACTCCCGTCCGAGCGGCCGTCTCCCTCGATCTGCCGCACGAAGTTTCTCGTGGCCTTGGAGAAGACGCTCATGGTAGAACTGCAGATCGATGGAGATAGGAGACACACTGCCATTTCTATATCTAAGAATATGCCTTATTATTGTAATGTTAATATTCAGAGAGTGTAGAGGGTAATTTTCATGCTGCGTTTAGTTCTTTATTTCTCATCATTTCCTCTGCGGCGGAAGCCCAGCAATGCTGAGCTTCCCTTTGCAAATTTCCCCGAGTTTGAGTCATTTGATTAGCGGTAGGCACGCACACCGCCACTGGTAGGGCTGTGGTAGGGGCGGGCCAGGCGAAGCACGGAAAGCCCCGGGCCTGAATGGGCCTATAGGCCCGCCTACTTGTCAGTCCAAAATCAGAGGGCTTTCCTTCCTCTTACTATCACCAAACGTACGTTCAATCAAATTGGCTTTGCCCACCCGTTTTATTCTGTGCACACCCATTCGAACACGCCACTGGTTCAACGCTAACATAAAAAATACAAATAAGCAATACTTAGGCCTACCTTTTTTTTAAGGTCCTATTAGATGATTTGTGATCAAAACCCAGTAGATTCAAGAAAAGAGTATAATACCACTTTAATTACACAGGTCTGGGCAACGGAATGTCTCCCGAGGATGGCGAGTGACAAAAATAAGTCCCGTTAGTCTCCCCTCGAGAAGTAACACCAGAGAACAATACACACGTTCTTCTACAAACAGGTCCCGTTATCTATATGGTCAGATAGCTGATAGCTGCCAACAACCTCGGCCCACAGGGTGTAAATGGGGATGAAGACTGTTGGTCACAGACACGGGGGCACGGCCACGCCCCCTCCACAGTCTGATCTGACTTCTGAGACCCCGACCTCGGTATAAAATGTAATACGTCGTTGAAAGTAGGGAGTTCCCCCTACTAGATTTGCTTTTGCAAAGAGACCGCAATTACCGCACCTTACCGTTACCATCGACAGATGGACGCAGGTACATTTCACATGTGACATTAAGGCTTTCATCAAAATATAATTTAAAGCTCCTGTAACTTATAGCCTACTACTACAAATATGGGTTGCGCTTTAGCATAAGTGCAACTTTTAAGCATGAATAAAGTAGTAGTAAAATGTGAATTACTCATGGATGAAGCATTGTTCATTCATGAACACTTATTATCTATTCATGATCAGTTATACATGATTCATCAGATAATTAGATAATGGTTCATGAGATCATTTGTAGTTAAAGCATAAGTTAATACACGCACACACACACCAAGCTTCTGAATCGCGATTCAGAAGCTTGGTGTTCGCCATCCTCGGGAGACATTCCGTTGCCATCAGGAGCAGGGGCGATTCGCCTCTGCTCCTGATGTCATTATAATTGCAACATTATCTGCAATTATTGTCTCGTTTTTTTCCAGGGTTCCTGGCAGCTGACTGCCTCTTGTTGGACTTCAGGTGACTTTTTCTCATTTTAACCCAAGACCCATGTTACTGACAGTTACACAGCTGCACAGCTGCAGCGATGGCCGTCAGAATAGTTGGTTAACACTTTTTTTTTTTTTTTTTTTAACAAATGACATCGCTTACAGCCTTCAAGTCTTCCATGTAACGTCTTCTAAAGTGAGGACGAGCTACGTACTAAGTACTTTAACTAAGTACCTTACTAAGTACTCACAAACGACATTTAAAGGCACACGAAAGACTTCATGGTTTATAACTACGGGAATTAATCCTGAATTGCAGCGTTATTCTTGTTAGCGTTATCATCAGCGTTTTGAAAGCAGTATTGTCTGCTGTTTATCATCAACTTATAGTTTTACAAATTTGATCAGTACACATAGCTACCCATATTCGCCCATTTCATCCTGCACAAAACAAGACAACATTGTTCAACCCATTAACAATTTTATTGTCCAGACAAAGTATTATTGCAATATTTTCCCCCTCGACTGCTGAATGTGTCTCACTATGTAATGACTGATGGGGAGAAGGCAGCATTAAGATTGTAGTTTGAGTTCATGTGGTCACAACACCAATGGGATGAACAAATACCAGTTTCACCCTGAAGTTCCACCATCAATCATTAAGTTTTCCACCCAATAAAATAAATCTGGAACTCAGATTCCATATCATCATCAACAAATCGGCCTCAATAGGCAATTATTAGTCTGTGGTGTGTGTGTGTATGTAACTGCTACAGCAGTTATCTGAGTGGAGCTCTATCTTAAAAAGGCACGTGTGTCTAAGTGTGTTTAAGGGGTGAGCTGTCCTTTGATGTAGTGTGTGTGTGTGTGTGTGTGTGTGTGTGTGTGTGTGTGTGTGAAAGAAGTAGGGTAAGAAAAAGATCAGCATGATTTAAAACAGCAGAGCAAGAGGAGAACATCAAAACACCACCCTGTTCAGAGAGAGAGAGAGAGAGAGAGAGAGAGAGAGAGAGAGAGAGAGAGAGAGAGAGAGAGAGAGAGAGAGAGAGAGAGAGAGAGAGAGAGAGAGAGAGAGAACAGGAAGTTGAAGTCCATAATTGGTCACGGTCACCATGACTCCTGGTTCATGGTGTTGGTTCTTCCTGCTGATGCAGCTGGAACATGGCGACGCCGACGCACGGGGCCACAGAAGGCCCCGCCCCGCCTCCTCCCACCTCCTCCCACCTCCCCCCGCCTCCTCCCGCCTCCTCCCGCCTCCTCCCGCTCCTCGTCATCACCACAGGAGGGGGAAGTCCATCTTAGCAAACCCAGGGTCCCGACGCTGCTCCCAGTACGTGTTGTCAGTCACCCACGTGTCGTCCTGGGACTTTCTGTTAGGGTCAACGTGACATCAGTCAACACTGTGATCATTCAACACTGTGATCATTCAACACTGTGATCATTCAACACTGTGTGCTGACATCATTCAACACTGTGATCATTCATCACTGTGTGCTGACATCATTCAACACTGTGATCATTCAACACTGTGATCATTCAACACTGTGTGCTGACATCATTCAACACTGTGTGCTGACATCATTCAACACTGTGATCATTCAACACTGTGTGCTGACATCATTCAACACTGTGATCATTCAACACTGTGTGCTGACATCATTCAACACTGTGATCATTCAACACTGTGTGCTGACATCATTCAACACTGTGATCATTCAACACTGTGTGCTGACATCATTCAACACTGTGATCATTCAACACTGTGTGCTGACATCATTCAACACTCGTTTACATGCAGCAAGAAATTCGAATTTCTAATCGTATAAGACATCGTTCGGACTTTTTAAGTGCATGTAAACACCTTAATCCGACCTACTTTGGACCTACTTCGGACATCTCAAAATCGGATAACAACACCTGGATAATTCGTTCATAGTCTGACTTTTAACGGCATGTATACTCAGCAATCGGATCTGAATCGGATTTTGCATTCTGCGCATGCGCAGTGCCATTCTGCACATGCGCAGTGCCACATAGCGTCCAGAGTCAGCCCATGCTCCGGCTGTTAATCCGATTCTCTGAACCGCATGTATACTCGGACAAGTGATCCGGTCTTACGCATGTCTTTATCTGATCCGATCAGAAATTCAAATTTCTTGCTGCATGTAAACATACTGACTGTGTGCTGACATCATTCAACACTGTGATCATTCAACACTGTGTGCTTACATCATTCAACACTGTGATCATTCAACACTGTGTGCTTACATCATTCAACACTGTGATCATTCAACACTGTGTGCTTACATCATTCAACACTGTGATCATTCAACACTGTGTGCTTACATCATTCAACACTGTGATCATTCAACACTGTGATCATTCAACACTGTGTGCTGACATCATTCAACACTGTGTGCTGACATCATTCAACACTGTGTGCTTACATCATTCAACACTGTGTGCTTACATCATTCAACACTGTGTGCTTACATCATTCAACACTGTGTTCACTTTGTTCACACGTTCACCAACCACAGAGGTTAGACACCTGCAACACTTAACCATCTCTGTCTACACCAAACCACCAAAACCTTTTTTCTTTGAATGTCATGTCAGAGGAAAGTTGAAAGGCACACACTTGAAGAACCGCGGCTTGTGCGTCTCGTTGTTGTCCTGCAGAACCTTTCTTCTGTCTCTCTGCAGCTGCTCCACACGCTGCTTCTGTTCCTCAGCACCTTCTATGTTACCCTCCTCCAACAGCCTGCAGGGCGAGAGAGAGAGAGAGAGAGAGAGAGAGAGAGAGAGAGAGAGAGAGAGAGAGAGAGAGAGAGAGAGAGAGAGAGAGAGAGAGAGAGAATGTATGGGATCATGTGAAGGTGCACTACAAATGACCCATGCTATAAACCATTCACTCAACAGAAGTGTCCCCACTCAGTGAGTGCTGTCCTGCTCTGTGGACTGGCCGGTCCCCTTCAACGTTAGTATTTATCATCACAAAGATGTTGTTCTCTATGGTCCCAAGGAGACAGAGCACCACCTCAGAAGAGGGGCTGGTGTATTAACATTGAGGGGCTCGGACCTCTGGTCAGGCCTGAAGCGAGTGTCTGTGGGGGGCAGGAGGGCCCTCAGCGCTGGGTCCAGCTCATTCAGCTCCACCGTGAACTTAGTGAAGCCGTAGTACTGCTCGTGGTCCAGGGGCATGGGGTCTGCAGACACACAGACACAGACACACACACACACACACACACACACACACACACACACACACACACACACAGACACAGACACAGACACAGACACAGACACAGACACAGACACACACACACACACACACACACACACACACACACACACACACACACACACACACACACACACACACACACAGACAGACAGACAGACAGACAGACAGACAGACAGACAGACAGACAGACAGACAGACAGACAGACAGACAGACAGACAGACAGACAGACAGACAGACAGACAGACAGACAGACAGACAGACACACACACACACACACACACACACACACACACACACACACACACACACACACACACACACACACACACACACACACACACACACACACACACAGAGACACACACACACACAGACACACACACACACACACACACACACAGACACAGACACAGACACACACACACACACACACACAGACACACACACACACACACACACACACACACACACACACAGACACACACACACACACACACATACACAGACACACACACACACACACACATAGACACACACACACACACACACACACACACACACAGACACAGACACAGACACACACACACACACACACACACACACACACACACACACACACACAGACACACACACACACACACACACACACACACACACACACACACACACACACAATAAAATAGTGTGTTTTAAAGTACGCTGATGTTCTGGATCCTCTGTTTATGGTGGACTGGTTCCTGTGACTCACTTGCTCTCCAGATGCAGGTGGAGGTGGGCGGGTCACCTTGGTAGAGGCTGTCATGCCACTTCCCAAATATGGAGTGAACCACCTTCCCCTGGGCGTCGGTCACCACGCCCTCCACCTCGTTCACAGTGGAGCTCCAGGACTTTGCCTGTCAGGGAGGAATGGTTATCCAGGTGCCAGAGCAGAACGCACCAGCAGGGGGCGTTGCAGAGGGACTGTCTATACACGTTACACATGTGACACAATGGAGACAGGATGTGGACGCTCCGCTAACATGTGTTGCCCCGTTGGGCCAGAGGGGGCGCTGCGGGCTTTAACATGACATTTAGAGCCTCGTACAGTTTTAGAGGATTATTAAAACAAGTACATATTTCAATAATGAAGAAAACATGTCCAAAGATGTACATATATCCTGTTTAGAAGCAGATCCAAGCATTGCAGGAAAGTGATCTGGTCATGATTTCATTGGATCATGCCAACGAGAATGTCAGACGTGCCTGCTGGCCTCATATGATGTGTGTGTGTGTGTGTGTGTGTGTGTGTGTGTGTGTGTGTGTGTGTGTGTCTGTGTGTCTGTGTGTGTGTGTGCGCGCACGGGGGGGGTGTAGGTTAAAGCAGCAGTATTGCACAAACTGTCATCAAAACCGAAACAATTCAGCCGTGGAAAAAATGTGTCACACAAATCCTGAGACATTTTGATCAGACGTTTTGTCCTCAGGGTCAATGGTCCAGAGAGGACCGGCAGAGGGAGGGGGAGACAAGAGGGAGGGGGGGACAACAGAGGGAGGGGGAGACAAGAGGGAGGGGGGGACAACAGAGGGAAGAGGAGACAAGAAGGAGGGGGACAACAGGGGGAGGGGGAGACAAGAAGGAGGGGGGGGGACAAGAGGGAGGGGGAGACAACAGAGGGAGGGGGAGACGGGGGATACACTGACCTTGAGGAAGATGAAGGGGGAGACACAGACCTTGAGGAAGGTGAAGGGGGAGACACAGACCTTGAGGAAGATGAAGGGGGAGACACAGACCTTGAGGAAGGTGAAGGGGGAGACACAGACCTTGAGGAAGGTGAAGGGGGAGACACAGACCTTGAGGAAGGTGAAGGGGGAGACACAGACCTTGAGGAAGATGAAGGGGGAGACACAGACCTTGAGGAAGATGAAGGGGGAGACACAGACCTTGAGGAAGATGAAGGGGGAGACACAGACCATGAGGAAGATGAAGGGGGAGACACAGACCTTGATGAAGGTGACTTTGCACTGGCAGGCCCCACTCTGGAGGTTCTTGATGGTCATCTCCCCGTAGTGCTCGATCCAACGCTGGCCACTCAGGATGTTGTGGATACAAGATGTGACTTTGTTCCACTCGTAGTGGTCCCCGAAGCTGGAGCGCACACACACACACACACACACACACACACACACACACACACACACACACACACACACACACACACACACACACACACACACACACACACACACACACACACACACACACACACACACACACACACACACGTTTAGGGCTTGTGAGGCTGTGATATCAGAATATGACCCCATCAGACAGGACACTGACAATGACATCACAAACGCAGAGACACATCACACCAGGTGCTAATGGTACACAACCAGCAGAGACACATCACACCAGGTGCTAATGGTACACAACCAGCAGAGGGACCTACGCAGGTAGGGTGACAACGGTGGTTCCCATGGGAACGATCTCCATGGATTTCCCCCAGAACTTGTTCTTCCACCGCATATCTACGTATGGGGAAGAGAATGGTTCATCAGATGGAGCCCCCAATGCACAGGCAGTCAGAGGTTGGGGGTTCAAGTCCCACACGACACATTCTCTTGCTCACCTTGGCTAAAGGTGAAGTTCTTTGAATCGCAGTGACAAGCAGAGACAGGTGGGTGATGACTCACCTGTCGAACGGAAGAGGGGGAATGAGAGTTGAATATTCATTATCATCATCATATTTCTATTTATTCATGATTTATGTTTATTATGATTATTGTTAGGATTATTATCACATGTGTTTCCATTACAGAACAAATGCCGGAAATGTTAATGAAAATAATTAAAGAATCTAAACTGGCGAGCTCATGACGGAGATCTTTCAACAGATCAGATGGGGATTGAACTGTAAACACTGTGGGCCTCATTTACTAACAGAATTGCGCCCATTTCTAGCGTAATTTGCGGGTAAAATAGGTGTAAAAACATGGAACCGTATTTACTAACGTGGCGCAATGGGGTAAATGCGCAAATAGCCTGCCTCTGAAGAGGCGATAGGCAAGTTGCGCATCCCGCCTCATACATATGCATAAATGGGAGTGTATCAGGGGAAGTGGGAGTGAATCGCAAAAAGCTGGGAGGTAACGCGTTAAGTGCGCCTTATTATGTATTGCGTGGTATTTACTAAGATTGCCTGAGAAGTGCGCAACTCGAATTGGAGCGCAAATCTCCGCCTCATAAAAGCAGGTGTAAACCAGGAAGCGGGTTTTGCTTGAGCCTGTAAACAAGGACATGGCAGCTGTTGTAATAGCAAGAAGAAGACACCGACAAAGGCACCGCGCCGATCAGCGACCACTTCCTGGTCGCTGAACTTTTTTTTTCTTTTTCTTGGATCGTCCATGGTTACGCAAACACGCAGGCCCATTCTCCCTTCTTTTAACGGTGCGCTAATTACACTAGGGCGGAGTATGGCGCTGATTGCCTGATGAAGTACGGGTTTGATAAATACAACGTAAAGTGCGATGACGAATGCTGCGCAAATAACGGCTCGGCGCTGGCGCAGATTACGCTGCGGTCGCAAATGTTAGTAAATGAGACCCTGAGAGTCTGAGGCCTGCAGCTGGCGGCTGGCGGCCGCAGGGTGCAGGCCTCAGGGTGCAGGGTGCAGGGTGCAGGGTGCAGGGTGCAGGGCCCACCTGTTCAGCGATGAAGCGGAAGCCCCGGTCTGCCCGGCAGCACTCGTAGGTCTCGCCCAGCACCGGGTTGAAGGGCTTGCTGCCTGCGCGGTGGTAGCTGGAGGCGTAGGCTGACACGGCGAAGGTGGCCACGTACACCTGGGGGAGAGCACCCAGGGGAGTCAGAGCACCCAGGGGCGTCAGAGCACCCAGGGGAGTCAGAGCACCCAGGGGAGTCAGAGCACCCAGGGGAGTCAGAGCACCCAGGGGCGTCAGAACACCCAGGGGAGTCAGAGCACCCAGGGGAGTCAGAGCACCCAGGGGCGTCAGAGCACCCAGGGGAGTCAGAGCACCCAGGGGAGTCAGAGCACCCAGGGGCGTCAGAACACCCAGGGGAGTCAGAGCACCCAGGGGAGTCAGAGCACCCAGGGGCGTCAGAGCACCCAGGGGAGTCAGAGCACCCAGGGGAGTCAGAGCACCCAGGGGCGTCAGAGCACCCAGGGGAGTCAGAGCACCCAGGGGAGTCAGAGCACCCAGGGGAGTCAGAGCACCCAGGGGAGTCAGAACACCCAGGGGAGTCAGAGCACCCAGGGGAGTCAGAACACCCAGGGGAGTCAGAGCACCCAGGGCTGCCAGGCCGCACATGCAGCCGCGGCCTGGCAGAACAGACCGTACAGAACATTCAGAGTCCACATTCTCAGCTACACGGGCGGCGTGCCAGGTGAGGTTTGGACCGGGACCACTCCATGTCATGAGGATGTAACCCACAGTGGGAGGAGAGGGAGAGCGGGCCGTACCATGCGCTGCAGGGGGTCCGGTGTGCGGCTGGCGGCGTCCAGCAGCTCGCTGTACTCCAGCTCCTCACACAGCCTCTGCAGGGTGTTGAGGGGCTCGTTGAGCTGGACCGGCATGGCCACCTTGGACAGGTCCTTCCCAATGTTGTTCCTCAGGATGTTCCACACGCTCACGCCGCCGGAGTCCGGGCTGGGGGACGGCAGCGTGGAGCGACGCCGCACCAGGGCCTTGGACGAGACGTCTGAGGAGGAGGAAGGGAGGCCGGTTTGGGAGGAAGAGGGGAAAACATGATTACAAAAAAAAGAACAAAAAAGGATGTCTGGGATGGGCTCTCTTTATTATCTCGTCAATGCATCACGCACACACACACACACACACACACACACACACACACACACACACACACACACACACACACACCATACATCATACATCCTTTCCATGAGGTTGTCATACACTTATAATAAGACTCTGCGCCTGACAGCAGTAAAAACAAGACATTTGAGAGGACATCCAGTGCACTGAGGCCAGTCCTGACACAGCAGGAACATCAGCCATCAGACAACGTCGAGCATTCAGTGAGCGTCAGCAGAGGGCAGACACAAAAGTTCATATTTTACATGATTTTCAGTTCAATAACCGTCCGAACGAGAGTGTTGTACATGTCCAGTCTGGGGTCCTCTGGTGTCCTCTGGTTTGAAAGACAAATCAGTCGACCGCCAGCGGCTGGTAGGGGCCGTTATTTCCTCTCACGCGAGACACAGAACGCAGGTGCTAGAGAGCCGGTATGCTGCAGTCTTTCCGGTGTGTTCTAGTGCTGCTGTTCTGACAAAGACACAGCAGTCGGCTTTGTTTGAGCTAGTTCTTGGATGTGGGGTTTGGTGTGTCAGGGCCTTCAGTGCGTGTGTGTGGTTACTGGCTGGTCTCAGCAGCCTCCCCTGGCCCCGCGTCAGGCTGATCATACTCTGGGGCTGAGGCGTCACCACAGCCTCCAGGGGATTCCCTGCACCTAACACCTGCTCTGTGCATACACTGCTCTAACACCCAGCAGTGTGGGACGGCAGCCGCTTCAGTGGCGTGAGGCAACGGGAAACCGCTGCCCGACCCAGGAGGGATACGGCAGGGCTGTAGACGATGGAGTATGGAGTATGGT
This sequence comes from Urophycis tenuis, assembly GCA_036785325.1. NCBI lineage: Eukaryota > Metazoa > Chordata > Actinopteri > Gadiformes > Phycidae > Urophycis > Urophycis tenuis. The sequence goes on from JAXIVH010000200.1 coordinate 28,369, forward strand.
GAGTATAGAGTATGGTGAGTATGGTGAGTATAGAGAGTAGGGAGTATGGTGAGTATAGAGTATGGAGAGTAGGGAGTATGGTGAGGATAGAGTATGGTGAGTATGGAGTATGACGTATGAGTATGGAGTATGGTGAGTAGGGAGTATGGTGAGTACGGAGTATGACGTATGAGTATGGAGTATGGTGAGTATGGAGAGTATAGAGAGTAGGGAGTATGGTGAGTATGGAGTATGGTGAGTATGGAGTATGGAGTATGGTGAGTATGGAGAGTATAGAGAGTAGGGAGTATGGTGAGTATGGAGTATGGTGAGTATGGAGTATGACGTATGAGTATGGAGTATGGTGGGTAGGGAGTATGGTGAGTATGGAGTATGAGTATGGAGTATGGTGAGTATGGAGTATGACGTATGGTGAGTATGGAGTATGGTGAGTATGGAGTATGGTGAGTATGGAGTATGGTGAGTATGGAAAATGGTGAGTATGGAGTACGACGTATGGTGAGTATGGAGTATGGTGAGTATGGAAAATGGTGAGTATGGAGTATGACGTATGGTCAGTATGGAGTACACACCGGGCCACCGGCCGCAGCAACGGACGGCCACCAGCCCACTCCCCTGGATCCAGCAGGCCAACAGTTTTGTGTTGGCTTGATGGTGTGTGTGTGCGTTCAAGACGATGGCCTACAAAGCCATTAATGGAACTGACCCTACCTACCTCCAAGCGCTAGTGAAACCACACGCCCCTGCTCGAGCACTCCGCTCAACTACCTCAGCTGGTCGACCATACGCACGCACGCACGCACGCACGCACACGCACACGCACACACACACACACACACACCTAAGGTTTGCCTCTCGGTGGCCCCCTCGTTGCTGTAGGTATCCATGGAGACACTGTCGCTGACATCGCTGATGTAGGAGTCGTCATCCGATGCCTGCAGGGGAGCGAATCAATCACAGAAAGGTCAGTGTGTGAACTCTGCCTCACACCCAACGTTTAGCCACACCATAGACAGGGGGAGCCTTGGCAGGCAGGCAGATCTCAGTGGGCCCAGAAGTCAGGACTGGATATGTCATGGATATGTCACACAGATTAGTGGACAGACAATAAATAAACCGTGACCACCATCAGCATGAAAAAACGACCTCTGACCTCATTCTCGGAGGAAGAGGAGGAGAGGAAGTACTCGTGGGCATCGAAGAACTCCGACATGGACTCTGTGACGGACGCTTTGCTGTCGTTGGACGTCTGGTGGACCAAGGAGCGCGAGGCGTCTGGGCAGTCCTGGTTGGATGAGAGAAACGCCCTTTAAACCCTGCGCTGTGGTTCACACCCCCCCGCCCCACGGTGCGCTTGTTTGGAAAGGTCGACATGCTTTACATCACTTCCTGTCCAGAAGGCATGGTACTGTCATGTTCGTCATTAACATCCAGTAGTGGAGTGACAGCTCTACGTGGTTTATTAACATCCAGTAGTGGAGTGACAGCTCTACATAGTTCAGTAATGTCCAGTAGTGCAGTGACAGCTCTACATGGTTCAGTAATGTCCAGTAGTGCAGTGACAGCTCTACATGGTTCAGTAATGTCCAGTAGTGCAGTGACAGCTCTACATGGTTCAGTAATGTCCAGTAGTGCAGTGACAGCTCTACATGGTTCAGTAATGTCCAGTAGTGGAGTGACAGCTCTACATGGTTCATTAACGTCCAGTAGTGGAGTGACAGCTCTACATGGTTCATTAACGTCCAGTAGTGGAGTGACAGCTCTACATGGTTCAGTAATGTCCAGTAGTGCAGTGACAGCTCTACATGGTTCAGTAATGTCCAGTAGTGCAGTGACAGCTCTACATGGTTCTGGTTCTGCAGACTTGCCGCGGAGTAGGCGGTCTTGAGGCCCAACACCTGTTGTGGTGGAGGAGCGTTCAGGTCCACGGTGTGTCTCAGCCGGTCCCGTTCCACCGACAGCGAGCTGAAGGCCGACTTCAGCGTGGTGTGGACTGTGGAGACAGGAGACATCAGGGTGAGAAAGGCGCCAGGCTGAGATGTCAGGCGTCCCCGCAGAGGGGAACCCTAGTAGCCTCTTCAACCACGTGACCACTCATCATCGACTGAACCATGACCAAAAGCAGCGGTGTGTCACGGAGGCAGACGAGCAGCAGGCGAGCTACAGCGGATCCAAACGGGGGCTCACTGTGGTGGGCCAGCCTGCAGAAGTCCTCCTGGAGCCGGCTGGCGTCGGTCGGCGAGTCCGGGGACTCCGGACCGGGGTCCGGCGTGGTGGGCTCGGCCGTGGAGAGGTTGGGGTTGGAGGCGTGGAGGCGAGGGGAGGAGGAGGAGATGCAGCTGGGGACCTTGTAGGGGGGAGGGGAGGGAGAGACAGAGACAGAGAGAGAGATGATCCTCATCAAGCCATCAATCATCAATACCCAACGTGTTCGTCGACATCTTCAGGCACCATCCACACTCCATCCACATATCTGGGGAACCACTGGGGGGGTGAGGGAGCATGTGACTGAGGCCCCCCTGTGCAGGGCGTACCTGTAAGGAGGCTTTGGACTGAGGACCCCCCCCCCCCTGTGCAGGGCGTACCTGTAAGGAGGCTTTGGACTGAGGACCCCCCCCCCCCTGTGCAGGGCGTACCTGTAAGGAGGCTTTGGCATCTTTGCCGCTGTTTTTGGAGCGCCACCTTCTGGGTCGTTTCTCCTTCTTGGGGATGTCATATGTGGAAGCCTGTTATAATACGACACAGTCAGGCAAAGCTGTGCTTTATTGCATGTACGTGTGTGTGTGTGTGTGTGTGTGTGTGCTTGTGCATGTGTATGTGTCTACCTGCAGAGCACTTATGGCCGGGGCGGAGTACGTGCGGTGAAGAACCTCCATGCTCTTCAGCAGCAGGTTGAGTTCCAACAGGTAGGACTCACACTCCTCCAAGTCTGTCACACACACACACACACGCGCACATGCACATGCACACACACACACACACACACACACACATACACACGCACACGCACACGCACACACACACACACACACACACACACACACACAGCCATTAGCTCACCCCCCAGCTGGTCCCATGTTGGTGAGGAGTGACGGAGACCACGGACCTCTGCAGCAGCTCTCCATGTCCTCCGAGGAGTGCAGCCAGGCGCTGAGCTTGGCCTGATGGATGGACGCCTGCTTGGTGAGGGTGGCCCTCTGGGGGAGGGGGGGAGAGGGGGAGGGGGGGAGAGGGGAGGGGGGTTTTAACAACTTGATTGCAACCGTATTTGTGGCACCATCATCATCACCTCACATGTACAACTTCCTCTTCTTTCTGAAGTTACTCTGCACTCATCACCACAGTGCCAACTCTTAAGGCTGGGTTATGCTTCGTTTATACTTCCGCGTCGACACGACGCGTTGGGACGGCGGACCCACGGCGGACCCTTTGCGGACCCTTTGCGGACCCTTTACGTCCTCGACGTGCACCTCCCCAAATCCTAGACGCGCGTCGAGGCGACGCCGTCCCAACGCGTTGGCTTTGGCTGTGATTGGTCCGCGAACTACATTTGCTGGAGATCGCTTTTCCGGTTTCCACTCGTAAACACCGCCACGGTGTAAACACAGCCTTGATAAATGCTTCGACTGATTGGCAACAACATATATATATATATATATATATATATGTATTTATATGTCATGTATGTCATGTCATATATGTAATGACCAGAATGGTCATTACATACGGATTACTAGCGAGTTAAAAAAAGTTTACAGAAATGCAAAAGTTATGTTCTGGTCCCTCTACCGGTGTGGCAACGAATTGCATTTCGAGACGTAAACCCCACGCAATCCCTCCGTTGAAGTATCACGGGCTCATGACGGCGTCCGAGCAACGGCGTGGCCATTGCGTGATCACGACGCGATCCCTACGCAGAAGCATAAACCAGCCTTTAGTATCTTCAGGGTTTTTTTGGAGACTGAGCGACCACATCCAGATATAGAGACTGTGACAAATAGAGAGAGAGAGAGGAAGTGAGCGTGAGAGCGAGAGAACGAGTGAGAGAGAAAGAGTGAGCGGAAGTGATTGAGAGAGTGAGTGAGTGAGAAGGAGGGAGTGAGAGCAGCAGTAACAGAGCCAACAACAATCA
>JAXIVH010000200.1:35000-46548 GCA_036785325.1 Urophycis tenuis
CCTAAAGCAGAAGGGTCACATGGTCTGTGAGGTGCTTCAGGGTCCTGGGTGCCCACCTTGTGCCACCCCTTCATGGGCCATTTCCGTCTCTTCAGCAGATAGCCCTCCTGGCGCTGAGGCTCCACCGTCTCCCAGCAGTCCTGGGGGGAGCAGGCGGGGGGGGGCAGTCTTAGAGGAATCACAAGAGCTTCCTTTTTTACCTTTTCTACGTTTACCTCCCAAATACAACAGAACTAGCATGCAGGCAGTGGGGCAGGTTTCTGGTGTCTCTTGTGTTTTGAGGTTTAGATTACACGACATGATGATGTAAGTCACAAAGCAGACATAATAACACCTTCAGCAAAAATCTCAAGCATTTCCTTGCAGTACACTAAACACCACACACACACGGTGACGACCATGGCCTCTGACCCGGTCAGGGCTGACTGAGGGGCTCCATTGGGCTGCATCTCCACCGTGCACCTGGAGGCCCTACCTGCGTGCACCTGGAGGCCCTACCTGCGTGCACCTGGAGGCCCTACCTGCGTGCACCTGGAGGCCCTACCCCCGTGCACCTGGAGGCCCTACCTGCGTGCACCTGGAGGCCCTACCTGCGTGCACCTGGAGGCCCTACCTGCGTGCACCACCTGGAGGCCCTACCTGCGTGCACCTGGAGGCCCTACCTGCGTGCACCTGGAGGCCCTACCTGCGTGCACCTGGAGGCCCTACCTGCGTGCACCTGGAGGCCCTACCCCTTGCACCTGGAGGCCCTACCTGCATGCACCACCTGGAGGCCCTACCTGCATGCACCACCTGGAGGCCCTACCTGCGTGCACCACCTGGAGGCCCTACCTGCGTGCACCTGGAGGCCCTACCTGTGTGCACCTGGAGGCCCTACCTACGTGCACCTGGAGGCCCTACCTGCGTGCACCTGGAGGCCCTACCTGCGTGCACCTGGAGGCCCTACCTGCGTGCACCTGGAGGCCCTACCTGCGTGCACGACCTGGAGGCCCTACCTGCGTGCACCTGGAGGCCCTACCTGCGTGCACCTGGAGGCCCTACCTGCGTGCACCTGGAGGCCCTACCCCGTTCACCTGGAGGCCCTACCTGCGTGCACCTGGAGGCCCTACCCCGTGCACCTGGAGGCCCTACCTGCGTGCACCACCTGGAGGCCCTACCTGCGTACACCTGGAGGTCCTACCTGCGTGCACCTGGAGGCCCTACCCCGTGCACCTGGAGGCCCTACCTGCGTGCACCTGGAGGCCCTACCTGCGTGCACCTGGAGGCCCTACCTGCGTGCACCTGGAGGCCCTACCTGCGTGCACCTGGAGGCCCTACCTGTGTGCACCTGGAGGCCCTACCTGCGTGCACCTGGAGGCCCTACCCGGTGCACCTGGAGGCCCTACCTGCGTGCACCTGGAGGCCCTACCTGCGTGCACCTGGAGGCCCTACCTGCGTGCACCTGGAGGCCCTACCTGCGTACACCTGGAGGTCCTACCTGCGTGCACCTGGAGGCCCTACCCCGTGCACCTGGAGGCCCTACCTGCATGCACCTGGAGGCCCTACCTGCATGCACCTGGAGGCCCTACCCGGTGCACCTGGAGGCCCTACCTGCGTGCACCTGGAGGCCCTACCTGCGTACACCTGGAGGCCCTACCTGCGTGCACCTGGAGGCCCTACCTGCGTGCACCTGGAGGCCCTACCTGCGTGCACCTGGAGGCCCTACCCGGTGCACCTGGAGGCCCTACCTGCGTGCACCTGGAGGCCCTACCCCGTGCACCTGGAGGCCCTACCTGCATGCACCTGGAGGCCCTACCTGCGTGCACCTGGAGGCCCTACCCCGTGCACCTGGAGGCCCTACCTACGTACACCTGGAGGCCCTACCTGCGTGCTCAGGCGCTCGCCGTCGTTCTTGGACGAGCCGCTGCTGTCACTGTGGGTGGGCGACGTGGCAGCCATCTTGTTTTCACGCGGCGGTCTCGGTGATGTCAGCCACGAAGATCACAACGCCACCATCCCGCGTGGCATCACCCTGACCTCAAGGAAGACTTGACGAGCCTTAGGGTCAAAGGTTAGAGACAGAGAAAGTAACACAGTGAGTTTAAACACAGGAAACCATTGTTGTCATACGCGAAACACATCGAACGCTAGATTACAGAAGATATAGTGAGACAATAAATCGCTCACAGACTCACAGTTTGGTGATTCATTATTGGAATGAGATCACAAATCAGCTGCTGATAAGATGACTGTAACTGTCTACACACACCGTTCACCAATGCTACACTTTGATCCAATGACCTCACGATTCTGCTCCGTCATGGGAAGCTGCAATCAACTGGATTCCTACTGTAGAACATCCTGTAGATACATAGCTGGTCAGTCCCAAACGCTCCTTTATGTACGGACAAGGACAAGGCTGGCCCTAGAAAGGCTGTACTGCATCCTAGCCACGGCACCACCACCCGAAACACCCTTTTAAGATCAGGCAGGTCGAGTTTTGATTTTGTTTGGCACATACAAAGTCATGCATGTACAACTAGCATTGGAGCAATAAGAGTGCTTACTCTGCCCTTCACTTTGACAACAAATTATACATACACGATAATTATGAACATCTGAGTGAACAGGCAACATAATGCACTATATGAATAAAAAAACAGAAAAGAGTAGAATTCAAATTCAATTCAATCAGAGCACATGAAGTGATATTTCCATGTGTAAAGATGATGCTGTGCATCCAGATGTGCCTCTGTGTTGCAGACCAATAACAGCCCACAGCTCCCGTCAGCCACAGGCCAGCCCACTGCACACCTCTCCAGCCCACTGCCCACTGCACTCCACACCTCTCCAGCCCACTGCACGCCTCTCCAGCCCACTGCACTGCACACATCTCCAGCACACTGCCCACTGCACTGCACACCTCTCCAGCCCACTGCCCTGTGCACTGCAGCCTCTCCAGCCCACTGCACTGCACACCTCTCCAGCCCACTGCCCACTGCACTGCACGCCTTGCCAGCTTCAGGGACACTGAGGCGCTGAGGAACGCAGCGCGGCGACAGGAATCTCAAACAGCATGAAGCAACCGCACATTCTCACTTCCAGGGGCTGTGGTGTAAGAGCAGCCCCACCCTGCCCTCGCGTTCAGAAACATCATGTCTGAGCCTGGCCTGATGCAGGCGCTGCAGGCGTGTGTGGAGCTGAGGGGCTGAGTTTGTTTTCACAAGCCGCTCCCTTCGCTAAACAGAGACCAACCCCACCGGCACCGTCAATGTGTCCAAACATGCTGGGTCTGTGAATGTATGGGTCTGTGAATGTATGGGTCTGTGAATGCATGGGTCTGTGAATGTATGGGTCTGTGAACGTATGGGTCTGTGAACGTATGGGTCTGTGAACGTATGGGTCTGTGAACGTATGGGTCTGTGAACGTATGGGTCTGTGAACGTATGGGTCTGTGAACGTATGGGTCTGTGAACGTATGGGTCTGTGAATGTATGGGTCTGTGAATGCATGGGTCTGTGAATGTATGGGTCTGTGAATGCATGGGTCTGTGAACGTATGGGTCTGTGAATGCATGGGTCTGTGAATGTATGGGTCTGTGAATGCATGGGTCTGTGAATGTATGGGTCTGTGAACGTATGGGTCTGTGAACGTATGGGTCTGTGAACGTATGGGTCTGTGAACGTATGGGTCTGTGAACGTATGGGTCTGTGAACGTATGGGTCTGTGAACGTATGGGTCTGTGAACGTATGGGTCTGTGAACGTATGGGTCTGTGAATGTATGGGTCTGTGAATGCATGGGTCTGTGAATGTATGGGTCTGTGAATGCATGGGTCTGTGAATGCATGGGTCTGTGAATGTATGGGTCTGTGAATGCATGGGTCTGTGAATGTATGGGTCTGTGAATGTATGGGTCTTTGAATGTATGGGTCTGTGAATGTAATCTCAAACCTCGGCCACTAGTAGCTACTTTATTTTATTTTATTTTATTTTACTACTGTGTGTGGTTGTGTGTGTGTGTGTGTGTGTGTGTGTGTGTCTGTGTGTGTGTGTGTTCCTGTATGCGTGTGTGTTTCTGTGCATCTATGAATGCATGTGAGTTCATGTGCTAGTTCCCTGGGGTCTGACTAACCAGTGCCATGCTCAGGACGTGAGTCATGAGAGAGGAAAGAATGTGGTCGGCACTTTGGGTGGAAAACCCTCCACACAGTGATGCACTCTGGGTAGTTTCATCACAGCACACCATGGTCTGCACTGCAGGCTTAAAAGAAAGTGTGGGTATGGTACTTACTTGGGCTTCAAAGTGTGAGCCCTCTCTGAACTTTATTACGACAACCCTATTCATATGATATATATATATATATATATATATATATATATATATACACATATCACAAAGTTAATGCCACAACGGTGTAAATAAATGCCACGTATTTGTCTTATCAATCCTTGCCACAGGCACGTGTTAACATAACAGACACATTGTTCCAGCATTACATGTTATATCTCAGTACCCTGATCTGATAACATCCTCCTGAATAAACAGTGGCTGGTACTGGAGTAGAACTTTATGTAACACACTTCCATCCATCACCAGATCTTTGCAAGCCAGCATTTACACAGCTGTAAATATTCCAGACGACTAATTACAGCAAATAAACATTAGGATGAATAGAACCAAAAAAATGTGAAACCGTTGAGCGAGCGTTGAGCTAAACACTGTGAGACAACTGGATACCGAAGGTGAGCGTCCCATCTTCAAAGGAACAGGCCTACTTCCAAACTGTGAACATCTCCTTGTAAATGGGACAAAGCCAGCCCCCCCCCCCCCCCCCCCCGGAGCATCTCACGGAGCGTGTCCTACTTACCCCGACCAAGCAGCACCACTGACACCGCTGACACCGCTGACACCGCCAGGTAAGACTAGAAGGCGGTCAGAAGGCGACGCCTGGCCGTTGTTACGTAACGCGCGGGTCAATCATTCATGGAGCTACGCCTGCTGAAGGACAAGACGCCACAAGGTTTTTCTGGCCAAAGTCAACGTCAGGAGGCCCACAACACATGGAGGGTCACTGGTGACAGGAACCAGGACAACATCATGAGGGGACAGACGTTTTCTGCTTATTTAGCAGTGAGATCAGCAACAAGGAGAAGGCTGATGGTTACATGTATATGGGCCTATAAAACCTAAAAATTTGTTAATTTTTTCCCAGGGATCAGAAAAATCAATAAAAAATATATATGCATTTACATTTGTTATGTATTGTTAGGCAAAACACAGGGGTTTGCAAAGTAGCCAAGAGAAAAAAAAGTGTATATTTGCATGATGAGAGCCATGTTGGGCATTCTGTGAGGGCAACAAGGAAAAGAGGGCCACGCTGCAGCCCAGCCTACCTGTGTTGAGCCAACCTGTGTTCAGCCTACCTGTGTTGAGCCAACCTGTGTTCAGCCTACCTGTGTTGAGCCTACCTGTGTTCAGCCTACCCTTGTTAGCCTACCTGTGTTCAGCCTACCTGTGTTCAGCCTACCAGTGTTCAGCCTACCCTTGTTAGCCTACCTGTGTTCAGCCTACCTGTGTTCAGCCTACCAGTGTTCAGCCTACCCTTGTTAGCCTACCTGTGTTCAGCCTACCTGTGTTCAGCCTACCAGTGTTCAGCCTACCAAACACTAACCCACTAACACCCGCAGCATCGCTGGGTAAAAACAAAAGAAGAACAAGAAAAATGGAGGCTTCGTGTTCCTCCAGTTGAACCCCCTGCTGTGCCCGGAGGACCAATCAGAAGGCTTCCTTTCCCACCGGTTGCATCAGAAGCCCCGTGTCTCCAGAGAGCCCCTCCCCTCTCTGGCCATCACACACTCCACATGAGAAGGGGTTCAAACACCTGGGTGGGCAGTGAATGTGTGTGTGTACCACTGCATGGAGGCTGCACTTATAACTTCAGAAACTAATAAACTACATTCTTCTGTGACTAAAAAACTCATTCTTGAAGAAAAAAATAGTACAAACACAAATAATGCAACATATATTACATATGTTATTTTAGTCTGCTGATGGAATGACCCCGATATCAGTTGGCTGAATGGCGCGTGAGAAGGTCCACAGAATGCAGTGTGAGGCTGGCAGCAGACTGAAGACCCCCCAGGGAACACTCTGCCATTGGACACACAACAAGTGGTCTGGTTTCTTCAGAGTGTCTCCTAACCGAGAGCTTTGATGAGCAGACAGGCTCCCCCTCCGTCACAGGTACGGACCCCGCTGGAGCGGACCACGGAGTCGGGCTCAGAGACCGAACGTTCCCGGACATTGGGGGACTTCGCTTGGAGTCACTTGGCCACTCCAGTACCCCACCCTGGAACATGGCTGAAGCCATCCCATAAACGCCAACAGCTTATGGGAACGCTGCTTTTAAAAGGCTCATCAGATGTTCTAAGCTGCTGTTCCCAGCCGTATGCTAAAGACCAGTAGTGACTCAGTACAGTATGATACAATCTCATGACTTATTATTTATTCCCAGGTTCAGCGCTATAGCAACACATGTGCTGACAGCCACATAACACACACCCTTCCCTTTTTGCAGTATTTTCTGGTGATTAGCGGTTTCCAAGACAAGATTCCAAGACAATACTGCTGAAAGCCAGAGGGACTGTCAGGTTCCAGGGATGGCATAGCAACACACACACACACACACACACACACACACACACACACACACACACACACACACACACACACACACACACACACACACACACTCACACACTCACACTCATTGTCTGCACATATCTTACATTACTGCCCAACAGGCACAAAATAATATCACCGTCTGTATCTCGCTCCAAAAAACAAAACACCCCAAATCTTCTGGCAAAGCTCCAACGGTAGAATTCTGTCGTGAATTCCACGCAAGGTTCTGCCAGGGAACCCAGAGAAGATGGGAGGTTCTGTAAAACAGAGCAGGCGTTCCCTGAGCAGCGTGTAACGGTAGATCAGCTGCTCCCTCATGTCTAATACCTGAACCCGGGCCATGGACGGATACTAGAGATAAGATTCAACAAGGAGCCCGCAGATTCTTTTTGTCTTGTTTTGCCGACACTGTGGTCCTCAGAAGAAGGACCACAACAGAAACTGCTTCTCTGTTGCTGCGGGTTTGGGGCTCACAGCGTTGCCATGGATACTGAACCACTAGCAAAGAGGGGGGGTCGTTTGTTTATAGGCTTTAAGGGAAAATCTGAAGCTATGAAACATGACATTCTGTTTAGAAAATTACATATGACATATTCTCTCCCTCCGAACGGTTGTGGTTGGGCGTAAAAACACAGGCTTGGCAGGAATGCAGACTACAAGTTGTGATTTCAAAACAGATAAGTGAGGTTGTTGTTTTTTACCGCACTATAGGGGCTTAGCAGATGAGCAAGGCATTAGAGCCTGACATGGGTGTGTCAGGAAGTTGGGAGGGGTTTTCCCTTTCTGAATTAGTGTGTGGATTTCACAAGGCATATCTATAATTGATATCTGTAATAAAAACAAATCACATGATGTTCCCATATAATGTAGAGGTTGGAGCTTGGAGCTGATGCAGAACTATGTGGCAGAGAGCACAGCCAGCAAGCTGTCACTCAAATCCATAGATGATATCTTCAAGTTGAGGAAATGAAACAATACTTTGCCATATCCGTTATAAATAAGCACTCTGTGTGTGTGTGTGTGTGTGTGTGTGTGTGTGTGTGTGTGTGTGTGTGTGTGTGTGTGTGTGTGTGTGTGCTCAATATTTCAATGTTGGGCCACGTAGTCTAATGCAAACAACAGAAACGTCCACGCTGAGCCAGCACAGGTGAGCAGACTAGGTGAGCAGACTAGGTGAGTAGACTAGGTGAGTAGACTAGGTGAGTAGACAGGCAAATTAGTAACTTCGGGGCTTCATCGCCAGCTGCCAACACCGCACTTGAAACTTCAGGACACCAAGAGAAAGCCTATCGATCGCCGCACTGTTTACCCCGATCGTAACCAAGACAAAGACAAAGTAAACGAAACTGATCAGAAATCATGTCACGGAGGACTAGATGACTATCGTTGAAAGTTTCATTAATAATTCCATCGACAGAGGCGATAACGATACGTGAAACATGGCAGCAGTCAACTGGGTCGTAAAGAAAAGCTAGACATGCAAATCAAATGTATCAATGAACTGACACGAAGTATGGGGAGATATAAATGTAAAAATGCTTACGGATCAGAGGGGTGAAATATATACATGAATATATATTCATATATATATAGCGTATCCCGGATAGTTGATAAATATTCCAGCAGCTCCGCACTTGGAATGAGCGAGAGCATTGTAGAGAAGGTGGAGCTTACGGGAGACACGAGTGAATGAAGTTCAACTGAGCCAATGAGAAACAAGCAGTCCAAAAACTACAAAGGGAGGGCGGAAATGTTTCAAATCGCCCAACGAGCGCTACAGAGGAAGGGCGGAAATGTTTCAGATCGCCCAACAAGCGCTCCGGTGTGTTCAGGACTGTCCCACCCAGTGACGCGGACAGAAACATGAGCCGACCTCAAGGTGAGAGGGTAAGCTATGCAGGTAAATACCTCAGGTAATGTTGTATTATATCATCTAGGAGTGGCATGCATTGTGGTTTCCTTGGTATTCTTATCTATGGCTTCAACCAAATGCCCTAAATAGTATGAAAGTCAAACGGTTCTGTGTGAGTTATTGTGTGAGCTGTGGCGCATCACATTTTCCGTGAAAATAAATCCTGCTGTTAGATCAATTTCCTTCTGTGATGTAGATCCACTTGTCGGCCTATCGGTCTAAAGTCAAGTTTGTGTAAACGATCTTGAGTAGAATAATGGAGTCAGATGGAGTTGAACCGAGTGTCCGCCTCATCATTAAAACACAACAGACACTACCGGCCAGACGATTACCGGGAAAGTTCTTCGGTGAAGTTCTCTATTCGCAGAATTCCCTTCGTCATGTCAGGATTAGTTTCCTCACAGAAGCATCCGTTTCATTCGTCATGTTCCACCGGTGAACGCAACATTAAGGGAAACATTTGACCTTTGAATGTAAAAATGCCACGGTTACCATACGACATACACGCACAGACTACTCATTATGTACCCCTTATTGAACACAAACAATATTTAACATTTGTATCATTTGTCATTTCCTGTCCAGTGTGCATTGAAATATGCACACAATTACGCAGGCGACCAGTGCAACAGGGCTTTCATGTGAGGTGAGTATTTCAGCCAGCAGAGGGCGACATTGTACAGTGTGTTCAGGAGACACCAGCGGGTCTAGTCTCACTGTCGACAACAACGTTCCTTAAAGGCACACAAAGCAGACCCTCTGCTTATCTTTTGGTTTAATCAAACCCCCTGGAGTATGTATGACTGCTGTGTGTGTGTGTGTGTGTGTGTGTGTGTGTGTGTGTGTGTGTGTGTGTGTGTGTGTGTGTGTGTGTGTGTGTGCGTGTGTGTGTGGTGTGTGTGTGTGTGTGTGTGTACTGTGCTATCTTCCATGAGAGCCAGCCTGCGCTAGTCTCAAGGCTAGCACCACTTGCTCCTTCAGCGCCATGATCCAATGGAGGCCCATTCCATGTGGAGACCATTTCTATCAGAGTAACGGTATCAGACTACCCCCCCCCCCCCCCCCCACACACACACACACACACACATCAAATGTGAACCTCCTCCTCTTTCTCTTCATCTCCCTTCTCTTCACCTCCACCAGCAGTCTGCCCCCCCCCCCCCCTCTCTCTCTCTCTTACCCCCTCCCTCAACAGAGTTAGAGGAATGTTTTCCAGATGTCCACTGCCTGTGCTGGACATGCTCACTGCCCCCCACTCACCCTCTTCCTCTTTTCCATTCCCTCCATTCTTGAATCTCGAGGGGCTGCAAGGAATCTTGAGCCCACCCCCCTCCACACACACACACACACACACACACGCACACGCACCACACACACACACACACACACACACACACACACACACACACTCAGTCCTGATCCGCAGCCGACCATCTCTCTCCTCTCTCTCTCTCTCTCCTCTCTCTCTCTCTCTCTCTCTCTCTCTCTCTCTCTCTCTCTCTCCTCTCTCTCTCTCTCTCTCTCTCTCTCTTTCCCCTTCTTCCTCTCTTGCTCCCTGTGTCTCTCGACCAGACGTGACCTATGCATGAGGTCAACAGAGCCCGCCCCCTGACGGCAGACGGTCGGTGACGGGCGGTGATGATAGGCTACATGTTGGCCCTTGGGTCCTGTCAGTCAAATGAGTTGTGTAGTGTTGTGTTGTGTATTGTAGTGTTGTTGTGTTGTGTAGTGTTGTGTATTACAGTGTTGTTGTGTTGTGTAGTGTTGTGTATTGTAGTGTAATGTAGTGTTGTGTAGTGTTGTGTAGTGTTGTGTTGTGTGGTGTTGTTGTGTTGTAGTGTTGTGTATTGTAGTGTTGTGTTGTGTAGTGTTGTATTGTGTTGTGTGGTGTAGTGTTGTGTTGTGTAGTGTTGTGTTGTATATTGTAGTGTTGTTGTGTTGTAGTGTTGTGTTGTGTACTGTTGTGTAGTGTTGTGTATTATAGTGTTGTTGTGTTGTGTAGTGTTGTGTATTGAGTGTTGTGTAGTGTTGTGTATTGTAGTGTAGTGTTGTGTAGTGTAGTGTTGTGTTGTGTAGTGTTGTTGTGTTGTGTATTGTAGTGTTGTTGTGTTTTAGTGTTGTATTGTGTAGTGTTGTGTTTTGTTTTTGTTGTGTTGTGTGGTGTAGTGTTGTGTTGTGTAGTGTTGTTGTGTTGTGTATTGTAGTGTTGTGTAGTGTTGTGTTGGTGTAGTGTTGTGTTGTATTGTGTAGTGTTGTGTAGTGTAGAGTAGTGTTTTGTGTGTATTGTAGTGTTGTTGTGTTGTAGTGTTGTGTTGTGTAGTGTTGTGCGGTGTAGTGTTGTGTTGTGTAGTGTTGTTGTTGTTGTGTATTGTAGTGTTGTGTTGTGTAGTGTTGAGTTGTATTGTGTAGTGTTGTGTTGTGTAGTGTAGAGTAGTGTTGTGTTGTGTATTGTAGTGTTGTTGTGTTGTAGTGTTGTGTTGTGTAGTGTTGAGTTGTATTGTGTAGTGTTTTGTAGAGTAGTGTTGTGTTGTGTTGTGTAGTGTAGTGTAGAGTAGTGTTGTGTTGTGTGGTGTAGTGTAGTGTTGTGTATTGTAGTGTTGTGGTGTTGTGTTGTGTAGTGTATTGTAGTGTTGTTGTGTTGTGTTGTGTTGATGTAGTGTGATGTGTTGTGTGTGTTGTGTATTGTAGTGTTGTTGTGTTCTTTATTGTAGTGTTGTTGTGTTGTGTTCTGTATTGTAGTGTTGTTGTGTTGTGTTGTGTGCAGAGTTCCGTCCTCTGGAAGGTTTGAGCTGATCTCAGTTCTTGGCTTGTGTACAATAGTGGAAGGATGAGTGTGTGTGTGTGTGTGTGTGTGTGTGTGTGTGTGTGTGTGTGTGTGTGTGTGTGTGTGTGTGTGTGTGTGTGAGAGAGTGTGTGTGTGTGTGGGGAGGGGGGGGGGGGGTTCCTCATTGTTAATTATCTTATATATTAG
>JAXIVH010000200.1:46748-56748 GCA_036785325.1 Urophycis tenuis
CACTACACAACACAACACTACACAATACAACTCAACACTACACAACACAACACTACAATACACAACACAACAACACTACACAACACAACACTACACCACACAACACTACACAACACAACACTACAACACAACAACACTACAATACACAACAAAACACTACTCTACACTACACAACACTACACAATACAACACAACACTACACAACACAACACTACACAACACTACAATACACAACACAACAACACTACACAACACAACACTACACCACACAACACAACAAAACAAAACACAACACTACACAATACAACACTAAAACACAACAACACTACAATACACAACACAACAACACTACACAACACAACACTACACTACACAACACTACACTACAATACACAACACTACACAACACTACAATACACTACACAACACAACAACACTATAATACACAACACTACACAACAGTACACACACAACACTACAACACAACAACACTACAATATTACAACACAACACTACACAACACAACACTACACCACACAACACAATACAACACTACACAACACAACACTACAATACACAACACTACAAAACAACAACACCACACAACACAACACTACACAACACTACACAACACTACATTACACTACAATACACAACACTACACAACACAACAACACTGTAATACACAACACTACACAACACAACAACACTACAATACACAACACAACACTACACAACTCATTTGACTGACAGGACCCAAGGGCCAACATGTAGCCTATCATCACCGCCCGTCACCGACCGTCTGCCGTCAGGGGGCGGGCTCTGTTGACCTCATGCATAGGTCACGTCCTGGTCGAGAGACACAGGGAGCAAGAGAGGAAGAAGGGGAAAGAGAGAGAGAGAGAGAGAGAGAGAGAGAGAGAGAGAGAGAGAGAGAGAGAGAGAGAGAGAGAGAGAGAGAGAGGGAGAGAGAGATGGTCCTGCGGATCAGGACTGAGTGTGTGTGTGTGTGTGTGTGTGTGTGTGTGTGTGTGTGTGTGGTGCGTGTGCGTGTGTGTGTGTGTGTGTGTGTGTGGAGGGGGGTGGGCTCAAGATTCCTGCAGCCCCTCGGAGATTCAAGAATGGAGGGAATGGAAAAGAGGAAGAGGGTGAGTGGGGGGCAGTGAGCATGTCCAGCACAGGCAGTGGACATCTGGAAAACATTCCTCTAACTCTGTTGAGGGAGGGGTAAGAGAGAGAGAGAGGGGGGGGGGGGCAGACTGCTGGTGGAGGTGAAGAGAAGGGAGATGAAGAGAAAGAGGAGGAGGTTCACATGTGATGTGTGTGTGTGTGTGTGTGTGTGGGGGGGGGGGGGGGGGGGGGGGGGGTAGTCTGATACCGTTACTCTGATAGAAATGGTCTCCACATGGAATGGGCCTCCATTGGATCATGGCGCTGAAGGAGCAAGTGGTGCTAGCCTTGAGACTAGCGCAGGCTGGCTCTCATGGAAGATAGCACAGTACACACACACACACACACACACCACACACACACGCACACACACACACACACACACACACACACACACACACACACACACACACACACACACACACACACAGCAGTCATACATACTCCAGGGGGTTTGATTAAACCAAAAGATAAGCAGAGGGTCTGCTTTGTGTGCCTTTAAGGAACGTTTGTTGTCGACAGTGAGACTAGACCCGCTGGTGTCTCCTGAACACACTGTACAATGTCGCCCTCTGCTGGCTGAAATACTCACCTCACATGAAAGCCCTGTTGCACTGGTCGCCTGCGTAATTGTGTGCATATTTCAATGCACACTGGACAGGAAATGACAAATGATACAAATGTTAAATATTGTTTGTGTTCAATAAGGGGTACATAATGAGTAGTCTGTGCGTGTATGTCGTATGGTAACCGTGGCATTTTTACATTCAAAGGTCAAATGTTTCCCTTAATGTTGCGTTCACCGGTGGAACGTGACGAATGAAACGGATGCTTCTGTGAGGAAACTAATCCTGACATGACGAAGGGAATTCTGCGAATAGAGAACTTCACCGAAGAACTTTCCCGGTAATCGTCTGGCCGGTAGTGTCTGTTGTGTTTTAATGATGAGGCGGACACTCGGTTCAACTCCATCTGACTCCATTATTCTACTCAAGATCGTTTACACAAACTTGACTTTAGACCGATAGGCCGACAAGTGGATCTACATCACAGAAGGAAATTGATCTAACAGCAGGATTTATTTTCACGGAAAATGTGATGCGCCACAGCTCACACAATAACTCACACAGAACCGTTTGACTTTCATACTATTTAGGGCATTTGGTTGAAGCCATAGATAAGAATACCAAGGAAACCACAATGCATGCCACTCCTAGATGATATAATACAACATTACCTGAGGTATTTACCTGCATAGCTTACCCTCTCACCTTGAGGTCGGCTCATGTTTCTGTCCGCGTCACTGGGTGGGACAGTCCTGAACACACCGGAGCGCTTGTTGGGCGATCTGAAACATTTCCGCCCTTCCTCTGTAGCGCTCGTTGGGCGATTTGAAACATTTCCGCCCTCCCTTTGTAGTTTTTGGACTGCTTGTTTCTCATTGGCTCAGTTGAACTTCATTCACTCGTGTCTCCCGTAAGCTCCACCTTCTCTACAATGCTCTCGCTCATTCCAAGTGCGGAGCTGCTGGAATATTTATCAACTATCCGGGATACGCTATATATATATGAATATATATTCATGTATATATTTCACCCCTCTGATCCGTAAGCATTTTTACATTTATATCTCCCCATACTTCGTGTCAGTTCATTGATACATTTGATTTGCATGTCTAGCTTTTCTTTACGACCCAGTTGACTGCTGCCATGTTTCACGTATCGTTATCGCCTCTGTCGATGGAATTATTAATGAAACTTTCAACGATAGTCATCTAGTCCTCCGTGACATGATTTCTGATCAGTTTCGTTTACTTTGTCTTTGTCTTGGTTACGATCGGGGTAAACAGTGCGGCGATCGATAGGCTTTCTCTTGGTGTCCTGAAGTTTCAAGTGCGGTGTTGGCAGCTGGCGATGAAGCCCCGAAGTTACTAATTTGCCTGTCTACTCACCTAGTCTACTCACCTAGTCTACTCACCTAGTCTGCTCACCTAGTCTGCTCACCTGTGCTGGCTCAACGTGGACGTTTCTGTTGTTTGCATTAGACTACGTGGCCCAACATTGAAATATTGAGCACACACACACACACACACACACACACACACACACACACACACACACACACACACACACACACACACACACACACACACAGAGTGCTTATTTATAACGGATATGGCAAAGTATTGTTTCATTTCCTCAACTTGAAGATATCATCTATGGATTTGAGTGACAGCTTGCTGGCTGTGCTCTCTGCCACATAGTTCTGCATCAGCTCCAAGCTCCAACCTCTACATTATATGGGAACATCATGTGATTTGTTTTTATTACAGATATCAATTATAGATATGCCTTGTGAAATCCACACACTAATTCAGAAAGGGAAAACCCCTCCCAACTTCCTGACACACCCATGTCAGGCTCTAATGCCTTGCTCATCTGCTAAGCCCCTATAGTGCGGTAAAAAACAACAACCTCACTTATCTGTTTTGAAATCACAACTTGTAGTCTGCATTCCTGCCAAGCCTGTGTTTTTACGCCCAACCACAACCGTTCGGAGGGAGAGAATATGTCATATGTAATTTTCTAAACAGAATGTCATGTTTCATAGCTTCAGATTTTCCCTTAAAGCCTATAAACAAACGACCCCCCCTCTTTGCTAGTGGTTCAGTATCCATGGCAACGCTGTGAGCCCCAAACCCGCAGCAACAGAGAAGCAGTTTCTGTTGTGGTCCTTCTTCTGAGGACCACAGTGTCGGCAAAACAAGACAAAAAGAATCTGCGGGCTCCTTGTTGAATCTTATCTCTAGTATCCGTCCTTGGCCCGGGTTCAGGCATCAGAAATGAGGGAGCAGCTGATCTACCGTTACACGCTGCTCAGGGAACGCCTGCTCTGTTTTACAGAACCTCCCATCTTCTCTGGGTTCCCTGGCAGAACCTCGCGTGGAATTCACGACAGAATTCTACCGTTGGAGCTTTGCCAGAAGATTTGGGGTGTTTTGTTTTTTGGAGCGAGATACAGACGGTGATATTATTTTGTGCCTGTTGGGCAGTAATGTAAGATATGTGCAGACAATGAGTGTGAGTGTGTGAGTGTGTGTGTGTGTGTGTGTGTGTGTGTGTGTGTGTGTGTGTGTGTGTGTGTGTGTGTGTGTGTGTGTGTGTGTGTGTGTGTGTGTGTGTGTGTGTGTGTGTGTGTGTGTGTGTGTTGCTATGCCATCCCTGGAACCTGACAGTCCCTCTGGCTTTCAGCAGTATTGTCTTGGAATCTTGTCTTGGAAACCGCTAATCACCAGAAAATACTGCAAAAAGGGAAGGGTGTGTGTTATGTGGCTGTCAGCACATGTGTTGCTATAGCGCTGAACCTGGGAATAAATAATAAGTCATGAGATTGTATCATACTGTACTGAGTCACTACTGGTCTTTAGCATACGGCTGGGAACAGCAGCTTAGAACATCTGATAAGCCTTTTAAAAGCAGCGTTCCCATAAGCTGTTGGCGTTTATGGGATGGCTTCAGCCATGTTCCAGGGTGGGGTACTGGAGTGGCCAAGTGACTCCAAGCGAAGTTCCCCAATGTCCGGGAACGTTCGGTCTCTGAGCCCGACTCCGTGGTCCGCTCCAGCGGGGTCCGTACCTGTGACGGAGGGGGAGCCTGTCTGCTCATCAAAGCTCTCGGTTAGGAGACACTCTGAAGAAACCAGACCACTTGTTGTGTGTCCAATGGCAGAGTGTTCCCTGGGGGGTCTTCAGTCTGCTGCCAGCCTCACACTGCATTCTGTGGACCTTCTCACGCGCCATTCAGCCAACTGATATCGGGGTCATTCCATCAGCAGACTAAAATAACATATGTAATATATGTTGCATTATTTGTGTTTGTACTATTTTTTTCTTCAAGAATGAGTTTTTTAGTCACAGAAGAATGTAGTTTATTAGTTTCTGAAGTTATAAGTGCAGCCTCCATGCAGTGGTACACACACACATTCACTGCCCACCCAGGTGTTTGAACCCCTTCTCATGTGGAGTGTGTGATGGCCAGAGAGGGGAGGGGCTCTCTGGAGACACGGGGCTTCTGATGCAACCGGTGGGAAAGGAAGCCTTCTGATTGGTCCTCCGGGCACAGCAGGGGGTTCAACTGGAGGAACACGAAGCCTCCATTTTTCTTGTTCTTCTTTTGTTTTTACCCAGCGATGCTGCGGGTGTTAGTGGGTTAGTGTTTGGTAGGCTGAACACTGGTAGGCTGAACACAGGTAGGCTGAACACAGGTAGGCTAACAAGGGTAGGCTGAACACTGGTAGGCTGAACACAGGTAGGCTGAACACAGGTAGGCTAACAAGGGTAGGCTGAACACTGGTAGGCTGAACACAGGTAGGCTGAACACAGGTAGGCTAACAAGGGTAGGCTGAACACAGGTAGGCTCAACACAGGTAGGCTGAACACAGGTTGGCTCAACACAGGTAGGCTGAACACAGGTTGGCTCAACACAGGTAGGCTGGGCTGCAGCGTGGCCCTCTTTTCCTTGTTGCCCTCACAGAATGCCCAACATGGCTCTCATCATGCAAATATACACTTTTTTTTCTCTTGGCTACTTTGCAAACCCCTGTGTTTTGCCTAACAATACATAACAAATGTAAATGCATATATATTTTTTATTGATTTTTCTGATCCCTGGGAAAAAATTAACAAATTTTTAGGTTTTATAGGCCCATATACATGTAACCATCAGCCTTCTCCTTGTTGCTGATCTCACTGCTAAATAAGCAGAAAACGTCTGTCCCCTCATGATGTTGTCCTGGTTCCTGTCACCAGTGACCCTCCATGTGTTGTGGGCCTCCTGACGTTGACTTTGGCCAGAAAAACCTTGTGGCGTCTTGTCCTTCAGCAGGCGTAGCTCCATGAATGATTGACCCGCGCGTTACGTAACAACGGCCAGGCGTCGCCTTCTGACCGCCTTCTAGTCTTACCTGGCGGTGTCAGCGGTGTCAGCGGTGTCAGTGGTGCTGCTTGGTCGGGGTAAGTAGGACACGCTCCGTGAGATGCTCCGGGGGGGGGGGGCTGGCTTTGTCCCATTTACAAGGAGATGTTCACAGTTTGGAAGTAGGCCTGTTCCTTTGAAGATGGGACGCTCACCTTCGGTATCCAGTTGTCTCACAGTGTTTAGCTCAACGCTCGCTCAACGGTTTCACATTTTTTTGGTTCTATTCATCCTAATGTTTATTTGCTGTAATTAGTCGTCTGGAATATTTACAGCTGTGTAAATGCTGGCTTGCAAAGATCTGGTGATGGATGGAAGTGTGTTACATAAAGTTCTACTCCAGTACCAGCCACTGTTTATTCAGGAGGATGTTATCAGATCAGGGTACTGAGATATAACATGTAATGCTGGAACAATGTGTCTGTTATGTTAACACGTGCCTGTGGCAAGGATTGATAAGACAAATACGTGGCATTTATTTACACCGTTGTGGCATTAACTTTGTGATATGTGTATATATATATATATATATATATATATATATATATATCATATGAATAGGGTTGTCGTAATAAAGTTCAGAGAGGGCTCACACTTTGAAGCCCAAGTAAGTACCATACCCACACTTTCTTTTAAGCCTGCAGTGCAGACCATGGTGTGCTGTGATGAAACTACCCAGAGTGCATCACTGTGTGGAGGGTTTTCCACCCAAAGTGCCGACCACATTCTTTCCTCTCTCATGACTCACGTCCTGAGCATGGCACTGGTTAGTCAGACCCCAGGGAACTAGCACATGAACTCACATGCATTCATAGATGCACAGAAACACACACGCATACAGGAACACACACACACACAGACACACACACACACACACACACACACACACAACCACACACACAGTAGTAAAATAAAATAAAATAAAATAAAGTAGCTACTAGTGGCCGAGGTTTGAGATTACATTCACAGACCCATACATTCAAAGACCCATACATTCACAGACCCATACATTCACAGACCCATGCATTCACAGACCCATACATTCACAGACCCATGCATTCACAGACCCATGCATTCACAGACCCATACATTCACAGACCCATGCATTCACAGACCCATACATTCACAGACCCATACGTTCACAGACCCATACGTTCACAGACCCATACGTTCACAGACCCATACGTTCACAGACCCATACGTTCACAGACCCATACGTTCACAGACCCATACGTTCACAGACCCATACGTTCACAGACCCATACGTTCACAGACCCATACATTCACAGACCCATGCATTCACAGACCCATACATTCACAGACCCATACATTCACAGACCCAGCATGTTTGGACACATTGACGGTGCCGGTGGGGTTGGTCTCTGTTTAGCGAAGGGAGCGGCTTGTGAAAACAAACTCAGCCCCTCAGCTCCACACACGCCTGCAGCGCCTGCATCAGGCCAGGCTCAGACATGATGTTTCTGAACGCGAGGGCAGGGTGGGGCTGCTCTTACACCACAGCCCCTGGAAGTGAGAATGTGCGGTTGCTTCATGCTGTTTGAGATTCCTGTCGCCGCGCTGCGTTCCTCAGCGCCTCAGTGTCCCTGAAGCTGGCAAGGCGTGCAGTGCAGTGGGCAGTGGGCTGGAGAGGTGTGCAGTGCAGTGGGCTGGAGAGGCTGCAGTGCACAGGGCAGTGGGCTGGAGAGGTGTGCAGTGCAGTGGGCAGTGTGCTGGAGATGTGTGCAGTGCAGTGGGCTGGAGAGGCGTGCAGTGGGCTGGAGAGGTGTGGAGTGCAGTGGGCAGTGGGCTGGAGAGGTGTGCAGTGGGCTGGCCTGTGGCTGACGGGAGCTGTGGGCTGTTATTGGTCTGCAACACAGAGGCACATCTGGATGCACAGCATCATCTTTACACATGGAAATATCACTTCATGTGCTCTGATTGAATTGAATTTGAATTCTACTCTTTTCTGTTTTTTTATTCATATAGTGCATTATGTTGCCTGTTCACTCAGATGTTCATAATTATCGTGTATGTATAATTTGTTGTCAAAGTGAAGGGCAGAGTAAGCACTCTTATTGCTCCAATGCTAGTTGTACATGCATGACTTTGTATGTGCCAAACAAAATCAAAACTCGACCTGCCTGATCTTAAAAGGGTGTTTCGGGTGGTGGTGCCGTGGCTAGGATGCAGTACAGCCTTTCTAGGGCCAGCCTTGTCCTTGTCCGTACATAAAGGAGCGTTTGGGACTGACCAGCTATGTATCTACAGGATGTTCTACAGTAGGAATCCAGTTGATTGCAGCTTCCCATGACGGAGCAGAATCGTGAGGTCATTGGATCAAAGTGTAGCATTGGTGAACGGTGTGTGTAGACAGTTACAGTCATCTTATCAGCAGCTGATTTGTGATCTCATTCCAATAATGAATCACCAAACTGTGAGTCTGTGAGCGATTTATTGTCTCACTATATCTTCTGTAATCTAGCGTTCGATGTGTTTCGCGTATGACAACAATGGTTTCCTGTGTTTAAACTCACTGTGTTACTTTCTCTGTCTCTAACCTTTGACCCTAAGGCTCGTCAAGTCTTCCTTGAGGTCAGGGTGATGCCACGCGGGATGGTGGCGTTGTGATCTTCGTGGCTGACATCACCGAGACCGCCGCGTGAAAACAAGATGGCTGCCACGTCGCCCACCCACAGTGACAGCAGCGGCTCGTCCAAGAACGACGGCGAGCGCCTGAGCACGCAGGTAGGGCCTCCAGGTGTACGTAGGTAGGGCCTCCAGGTGCACGGGGTAGGGCCTCCAGGTGTACGTAGGTAGGGCCTCCAGGTGCACGGGGTAGGGCCTCCAGGTGCACGCAGGTAGGGCCTCCAGGTGCATGCAGGTAGGGCCTCCAGGTGCATGCAGGTAGGGCCTCCAGGTGCACGCAGGTAGGGCCTCCAGGTGGTGCACGCAGGTAGGGCCTCCAGGTGCACGGGGTAGGGCCTCCAGGTGCACGCAGGTAGGGCCTCCAGGTGCACCGGGTAGGGCCTCCAGGTGTACGCAGGTAGGGCCTCCAGGTGCACGCAGGTAGGGCCTCCAGGTGCACGCAGGTAGGGCCTCCAGGTGCACGCAGGTAGGGCCTCCAGGTGCACGCAGGTAGGGCCTCCAGGTGTACGCAGGTAGGGCCTCCAGGTGCACGCAGGTAGGGCCTCCAGGTGCACCGGGTAGGGCCTCCAGGTGCATGCAGGTAGGGCCTCCAGGTGCATGCAGGTAGGGCCTCCAGGTGCACGGGGTAGGGCCTCCAGGTGCACGCAGGTAGGACCTCCAGGTGTACGCAGGTAGGGCCTCCAGGTGCACGCAGGTAGGGCCTCCAGGTGCACGCAGGTAGGGCCTCCAGGTGCACGCAGGTAGGGCCTCCAGGTGCACCGGGTAGGGCCTCCAGGTGCACGCAGGTAGGGCCTCCAGGTGCACACAGGTAGGGCCTCCAGGTGCACGCAGGTAGGGCCTCCAGGTGCACGCAGGTAGGGCCTCCAGGTGCACGCAGGTAGGGCCTCCAGGTGCACGCAGGTAGGGCCTCCAGGTGCACGGGGTAGGGCCTCCAGGTGCACGCAGGTAGGACCTCCAGGTGTACGCAGGTAGGGCCTCCAGGTGGTGCACGCAGGTAGGGCCTCCAGGTGCACGGGGTAGGGCCTCCAGGTGCACGCAGGTAGGGCCTCCAGGTGCACGGGGTAGGGCCTCCAGGTGCACGCAGGTAGGGCCTCCAGGTGCACGCAGGTAGGGCCTCCAGGTGCACGCAGGTAGGGCCTCCAGGTGCACGCAGGTAGGGCCTCCAGGTGGTGCACGCAGGTAGGGCCTCCAGGTGTACGCAGGTAGGGCCT
>JAXIVH010000200.1:64248-69248 GCA_036785325.1 Urophycis tenuis
CCATACTCCATACTCACCATACGTCATACTCCATACTCACCATACTCCATACTCATACTCCATACTCACCATACTCCCTACCCACCATACTCCATACTCATACGTCATACTCCATACTCACCATACTCCATACTCACCATACTCCCTACTCTCTATACTCTCCATACTCACCATACTCCATACTCCATACTCACCATACTCCATACTCACCATACTCCATACTCACCATACTCCATACTCACCATACGTCATACTCCATACTCACCATACTCCATACTCATACTCCATACTCACCATACTCCCTACCCACCATACTCCATACTCATACGTCATACTCCATACTCACCATACTCCATACTCACCATACTCCCTACTCTCTATACTCTCCATACTCACCATACTCCATACTCCATACTCACCATACTCCATACTCACCATACTCCCTACTCTCTATACTCTCCATACTCACCATACTCCATACTCATACGTCATACTCCGTACTCACCATACTCCCTACTCACCATACTCCATACTCATACGTCATACTCCATACTCACCATACTCTATCCTCACCATACTCCCTACTCTCCATACTCTATACTCACCATACTCCCTACTCTCTATACTCACCATACTCACCATACTCTATACTCACCATACTCCATACTCCATCGTCTACAGCCCTGCCGTATCCCTCCTGGGTCGGGCAGCGGTTTCCCGTTGCCTCACGCCACTGAAGCGGCTGCCGTCCCACACTGCTGGGTGTTAGAGCAGTGTATGCACAGAGCAGGTGTTAGGTGCAGGGAATCCCCTGGAGGCTGTGGTGACGCCTCAGCCCCAGAGTATGATCAGCCTGACGCGGGGCCAGGGGAGGCTGCTGAGACCAGCCAGTAACCACACACACGCACTGAAGGCCCTGACACACCAAACCCCACATCCAAGAACTAGCTCAAACAAAGCCGACTGCTGTGTCTTTGTCAGAACAGCAGCACTAGAACACACCGGAAAGACTGCAGCATACCGGCTCTCTAGCACCTGCGTTCTGTGTCTCGCGTGAGAGGAAATAACGGCCCCTACCAGCCGCTGGCGGTCGACTGATTTGTCTTTCAAACCAGAGGACACCAGAGGACCCCAGACTGGACATGTACAACACTCTCGTTCGGACGGTTATTGAACTGAAAATCATGTAAAATATGAACTTTTGTGTCTGCCCTCTGCTGACGCTCACTGAATGCTCGACGTTGTCTGATGGCTGATGTTCCTGCTGTGTCAGGACTGGCCTCAGTGCACTGGATGTCCTCTCAAATGTCTTGTTTTTACTGCTGTCAGGCGCAGAGTCTTATTATAAGTGTATGACAACCTCATGGAAAGGATGTATGATGTATGGTGTGTGTGTGTGTGTGTGTGTGTGTGTGTGTGTGTGTGTGTGTGTGTGTGTGTGTGTGTGTGTGTGTGTGTGTGTGTGTGTGTGTGTGTGTGTGTGTGTGTGTGTGTGTGTGTGTGCGTGATGCATTGACGAGATAATAAAGAGAGCCCATCCCAGACATCCTTTTTTGTTCTTTTTTTTGTAATCATGTTTTCCCCTCTTCCTCCCAAACCGGCCTCCCTTCCTCCTCCTCAGACGTCTCGTCCAAGGCCCTGGTGCGGCGTCGCTCCACGCTGCCGTCCCCCAGCCCGGACTCCGGCGGCGTGAGCGTGTGGAACATCCTGAGGAACAACATTGGGAAGGACCTGTCCAAGGTGGCCATGCCGGTCCAGCTCAACGAGCCCCTCAACACCCTGCAGAGGCTGTGTGAGGAGCTGGAGTACAGCGAGCTGCTGGACGCCGCCAGCCGCACACCGGACCCCCTGCAGCGCATGGTACGGCCCGCTCTCCCTCTCCTCCCACTGTGGGTTACATCCTCATGACATGGAGTGGTCCCGGTCCAAACCTCACCTGGCAGGCCGCCCGTGTAGCTGAGAATGTGGACTCTGAATGTTCTGTACGGTCTGTTCTGCCAGGCCGCGGCTGCATGTGCGGCCTGGCAGCCCGGGGTGCTCTGACTCCCCTGGGTGCTCTGACTCCCCTGGGTGCTCTGACTCCCCTGGGTGCTCTGACTCCCCTGGGTGCTCTGACGCCCCTGGGTGCTCTGACTCCCCTGGGTGCTCTGACGCCCCTGGGTGCTCTGACTCCCCTGGGTGCTCTGACTCCCCTGGGTGCTCTGACTCCCCTGGGTGCTCTGACTCCCCTGGGTGCTCTGACGCCCCTGGGTGCTCTGACTCCCCTGGGTGCTCTGACGCCCCTGGGTGCTCTGACTCCCCTGGGTGCTCTGACTCCCCTGGGTGCTCTGACTCCCCTGGGTGCTCTGACGCCCCTGGGTGCTCTGACTCCCCTGGGTGCTCTGACTCCCCTGGGTGCTCTGACGCCCCTGGGTGCTCTGACTCCCCTGGGTGCTCTGACGCCCCTGGGTGCTCTGACTCCCCTGGGTGCTCTGACGCCCCTGGGTGCTCTGACTCCCCTGGGTGCTCTGACGCCCCTGGGTGCTCTGACTCCCCTGGGTGCTCTGACTCCCCTGGGTGCTCTCCCCCAGGTGTACGTGGCCACCTTCGCCGTGTCAGCCTACGCCTCCAGCTACCACCGCGCGGGCAGCAAGCCCTTCAACCCGGTGCTGGGCGAGACCTACGAGTGCTGCCGGGCAGACCGGGGCTTCCGCTTCATCGCTGAACAGGTGGGCCCTGCACCCTGCACCCTGCACCCTGCACCCTGCACCCTGCACCCTGCGGCCTGCACCCTGCGGCCTGCACCCTGCACCCTGCACCCTGCACCCTGCACCCTGCGGCCGCCAGCCGCCAGCTGCAGGCCTCAGACTCTCAGGGTCTCATTTACTAACATTTGCGACCGCAGCGTAATCTGCGCCAGCGCCGAGCCGTTATTTGCGCAGCATTCGTCACCGCACTTTACGTTGTATTTATCAAACCCGCACTTCATCAGGCAATCAGCGCCATACTCCGCCCTAGTGTAATTAGCGCACCGTTAAAAGAAGGGAGAATGGGCCTGCGTGTTTGCGTAACCATGGACGATCCAAGAAAATGAAAAAAAAAGTTCAGCGACCAGGAAGTGGTCGCTGATCGGCGCGGTGCCTTTGTCGGTGTCTTCTTCTTGCTCTTACAACAGCTGCCATGTCCTTGTTTACAGGCTCAAGCAAAACCCGCTTCCTGGTTTAAACCTGCTTTTATGAGGCGGAGATTTGCGCTCCAATTCGAGTTGCGCACTTCTCAGGCAATCTTAGTAAATACCACGCAATACATAATAAGGCGCACTTAACGCGTTACCTCCCAGCTTTTTGCGATTCACTCCCACTTCCCCTGATACACTCCCATTTATGCATATATATGAGGCGGGATGCGCAACTTGCCTATCGCCTCTTCAGAGGCAGGCTATTTGCGCATTTACCCCATTGCGCCACGTTAGTAAATACGGTTCCATGTTTTTACACCTATTTTACCCGCAAATTACGCTAGAAATGGGCGCAATTCTGTTAGTAAATGAGGCCCACAGTGTTTACAGTTCAATCCCCATCTGATCTGTTGAAAGATCTCCGTCATGAGCTCGCCAGTTTAGATTCTTTAATTATTTTCATTAACATTTCCGGCATTTGTTCTGTAATGGAAACACATGTGATAATAATCCTAACAATAATCATAATAAACATAAATCATGAATAAATAGAAATATGATGATGATAATGAATATTCAACTCTCATTCCCCTCTTCCGTTCGACAGGTGAGTCATCACCCACCTGTCTCTGCTTGTCACTGCGATTCAAAGAACTTCACCTTTAGCCAAGGTGAGCAAGAGAATGTGTCGTGTGGGACTTGAACCCCCAACCTCTGACTGCCTGTGCATTGGGGGCTCCATCTGATGAACCATTCTCTTCCCCATACGTAGATATGCGGTGGAAGAACAAGTTCTGGGGGAAATCCATGGAGATCGTTCCCATGGGAACCACCGTTGTCACCCTACCTGCGTAGGTCCCTCTGCTGGTTGTGTACCATTAGCACCTGGTGTGATGTGTCTCTGCTGGTTGTGTACCATTAGCACCTGGTGTGATGTGTCTCTGCGTTTGTGATGTCATTGTCAGTGTCCTGTCTGATGGGGTCATATTCTGATATCACAGCCTCACAAGCCCTAAACGTGTGTGTGTGTGTGTGTGTGTGTGTGTGTGTGTGTGTGTGTGTGTGTGTGTGTGTGTGTGTGTGTGTGTGTGTGTGTGTAGTGTGTGTGTGTGTGTGTGTGTGTGTGTGTGTGTGTGTGTGTGCGCGCGCGCTCCAGCTTCGGGGACCACTACGAGTGGAACAAAGTCACATCTTGTATCCACAACATCCTGAGTGGCCAGCGTTGGATCGAGCACTACGGGGAGATGACCATCAAGAACCTCCAGAGTGGGGCCTGCCAGTGCAAAGTCACCTTCATCAAGGTCTGTGTCTCCCCCTTCATCTTCCTCATGGTCTGTGTCTCCCCCTTCATCTTCCTCAAGGTCTGTGTCTCCCCCTTCATCTTCCTCAAGGTCTGTGTCTCCCCCTTCACCTTCCTCAAGGTCTGTGTCTCCCCCTTCATCTTCCTCATGGTCTGTGTCTCCCCCTTCACCTTCCTCAAGGTCTGTGTCTCCCCCTTCATCTTCCTCAAGGTCTGTGTCTCCCCCTTCACCTTCCTCAAGGTCAGTGTATCCCCCGTCTCCCCCTCCCTCTGGTATCCCCCTCCTTCTTGTCTCCTCTTCCCTCTGTTGTCCCCCCCTCCCTCTTGTCTCCCCCTCCCTCTGTTGTCCCCCCCTCCCTCTTGTCTCCCCCTCCCTCTGCCGGTCCTCTCTGGACCATTGACCCTGAGGACAAAACGTCTGATCAAAATGTCTCAGGATTTGTGTGACACATTTTTTCCACGGCTGAATTGTTTCGGTTTTGATGACAGTTTGTGCAATACTGCTGCTTTAACCTACACCCCCCCCGTGCGCGCACACACACA
>JAXIVH010000200.1:71748-96748 GCA_036785325.1 Urophycis tenuis
GAATGATCACAGTGTTGAATGATGTAAGCACACAGTGTTGAATGATCACAGTGTTGAATGATGTAAGCACACAGTGTTGAATGATCACAGTGTTGAATGATGTCAGCACACAGTCAGTATGTTTACATGCAGCAAGAAATTTGAATTTCTGATCGGATCAGATAAAGACATGCGTAAGACCGGATCACTTGTCCGAGTATACATGCGGTTCAGAGAATCGGATTAACAGCCGGAGCATGGGCTGACTCTGGACGCTATGTGGCACTGCGCATGTGCAGAATGGCACTGCGCATGCGCAGAATGCAAAATCCGATTCAGATCCGATTGCTGAGTATACAGTATACATGCCGTTAAAAGTCAGACTATGAACGAATTATCCAGGTGTTGTTATCCGATTTTGAGATGTCCGAAGTAGGTCCAAAGTAGGTCGGATTAAGGTGTTTACATGCACTTAAAAAGTCCGAACAATGTCTTATACGATTAGAAATTCGAATTTCTTGCTGCATGTAAACGAGTGTTGAATGATGTCAGCACACAGTGTTGAATGATCACAGTGTTGAATGATGTCAGCACACAGTGTTGAATGATCACAGTGTTGAATGATGTCAGCACACAGTGTTGAATGATCACAGTGTTGAATGATGTCAGCACACAGTGTTGAATGATGTCAGCACACAGTGTTGAATGATGTCAGCACACAGTGTTGATTGATCACAGTGTTGAATGATCACAGTGTTGAATGATGTCAGCACACAGTGATGAATGATCACAGTGTTGAATGATGTCAGCACACAGTGTTGAATGATCAGTGTTGAATGATCACAGTGTTGAATGATCACAGTGTTGAATGATCACAGTGTTGAATGATCA
Source organism: Urophycis tenuis (assembly GCA_036785325.1). NCBI lineage: Eukaryota > Metazoa > Chordata > Actinopteri > Gadiformes > Phycidae > Urophycis > Urophycis tenuis. The sequence goes on from JAXIVH010000200.1 coordinate 72,619, forward strand.
CAGTGTTGAATGATCACAGTGTTGACTGATGTCACGTTGACCCTAACAGAAAGTCCCAGGACGACACGTGGGTGACTGACAACACGTACTGGAGCAGCGTCGGGACCCTGGGTTTGCTAAGATGGACTTCCCCCTCCTGTGGTGATGACGAGGAGCGGGAGGAGGCGGGAGGAGGCGGGGGGGAGGTGGGGAGGAGGCAGGACGGGGCCTTCTGTGGCCCCGTGCGTCGGCGTCGCCATGTTCCAGCTGCATCAGCAGGAAGAACCAACACCATGAACCAGGAGTCATGGTGACCGTGACCAATTATGGACTTCAACTTCCTGTTCTCTCTCTCTCTCTCTCTCTCTCTCTCTCTCTCTCTCTCTCTCTCTCTCTCTCTCTCTCTTCTCTCTCTCTCTCTCTCTCTCTCGTCTCTCTCTCTCTCTCTTCTCTCTCTCTCTCTCTCTCTCTCTCTCTCTCTCTCTCTCTCTCTCTCTCTCTCTCTCTCTCTCTCTCTCTCTCTCTCTCTCTCTCTGAACAGGGTGGTGTTTTGATGTTCTCCTCTTGCTCTGCTGTTTTAAATCATGCTGATCTTTTTCTTACCCTACTTCTTTCACACACACACACACACACACACACACACACACACACACACACACACTACACACACACACACACTACATCAAAGGACAGCTCACCCCTTAAACACACTTAGACACACGTGCCTTTTTAAGATAGAGCTCCACTCAGATAACTGCTGTAGCAGTTACATACACACACACACCACAGACTAATAATTGCCTATTGAGGCCGATTTGTTGATGATGATATGGAATCTGAGTTCCAGATTTATTTTATTGGGTGGAAAACTTAATGATTGATGGTGGAACTTCAGGGTGAAACTGGTATTTGTTCATCCCATTGGTGTTGTGACCACATGAACTCAAACTACAATCTTAATGCTGCCTTCTCCCCATCAGTCATTACATAGTGAGACACATTCAGCAGTCGAGGGGGAAAATATTGCAATAATACTTTGTCTGGACAATAAAATTGTTAATGGGTTGAACAATGTTGTCTTGTTTTGTGCAGGATGAAATGGGCGAATATGGGTAGCTATGTGTACTGATCAAATTTGTAAAACTATAAGTTGATGATAAACAGCAGACAATACTGCTTTCAAAACGCTGATGATAACGCTAACAAGAATAACGCTGCAATTCAGGATTAATTCCCGTAGTTATAAACCATGAAGTCTTTCGTGTGCCTTTAAATGTCGTTTGTGAGTACTTAGTAAGGTACTTAGTTAAAGTACTTAGTACGTAGCTCGTCCTCACTTTAGAAGACGTTACATGGAAGACTTGAAGGCTGTAAGCGATGTCATTTGTTAAAAAAAAAAAAAAAAAAAAGTGTTAACCAACTATTCTGACGGCCATCGCTGCAGCTGTGCAGCTGTGTAACTGTCAGTAACATGGGTCTTGGGTTAAAATGAGAAAAAGTCCACTGAAGTCCAACAAGAGGCAGTCAGCTGCCAGGAACCCTGGAAAAAAACGAGACAATAATTGCAGATAATGTTGCAATTATAATGACATCAGGAGCAGAGGCGAATCGCCCCTGCTCCTGATGGCAACGGAATGTCTCCCGAGGATGGCGAACACCAAGCTTCTGAATCGCGATTCAGAAGCTTGGTGTGTGTGTGCGTGTATTAACTTATGCTTTAACTACAAATGATCTCATGAACCATTATCTAATTATCTGATGAATCATGTATAACTGATCATGAATAGATAATAAGTGTTCATGAATGAACAATGCTTCATCCATGAGTAATTCACATTTTACTACTACTTTATTCATGCTTAAAAGTTGCACTTATGCTAAAGCGCAACCCATGTTTGTAGTAGTAGGCTATAAGTTACAGGAGCTTTAAATTATATTTTGATGAAAGCCTTAATGTCACATGTGAAATGTACCTGCGTCCATCTGTCGATGGTAACGGTAAGGTGCGGTAATTGCGGTCTCTTTGCAAAAGCAAATCTAGTAGGGGGAACTCCCTACTTTCAACGACGTATTACATTTTATACCGAGGTCGGGGTCTCAGAAGTCAGATCAGACTGTGGAGGGGGCGTGGCCGTGCCCCCGTGTCTGTGACCAACAGTCTTCATCCCCATTTACACCCTGTGGGCCGAGGTTGTTGGCAGCTATCAGCTATCTGACCATATAGATAACGGGACCTGTTTGTAGAAGAACGTGTGTATTGTTCTCTGGTGTTACTTCTCGAGGGGAGACTAACGGGACTTATTTTTGTCACTCGCCATCCTCGGGAGACATTCCGTTGCCCAGACCAGTGTAATTAAAGTGGTATTATACTCTTTTCTTGAATCTACTGGGTTTTGATCACAAATCATCTAATAGGACCTTAAAAAAAAGGTAGGCCTAAGTATTGCTTATTTGTATTTTTTATGTTAGCGTTGAACCAGTGGCGTGTTCGAATGGGTGTGCACAGAATAAAACGGGTGGGCAAAGCCAATTTGATTGAACGTACGTTTGGTGATAGTAAGAGGAAGGAAAGCCCTCTGATTTTGGACTGACAAGTAGGCGGGCCTATAGGCCCATTCAGGCCCGGGGCTTTCCGTGCTTCGCCTGGCCCGCCCCTACCACAGCCCTACCAGTGGCGGTGTGCGTGCCTACCGCTAATCAAATGACTCAAACTCGGGGAAATTTGCAAAGGGAAGCTCAGCATTGCTGGGCTTCCGCCGCAGAGGAAATGATGAGAAATAAAGAACTAAACGCAGCATGAAAATTACCCTCTACACTCTCTGAATATTAACATTACAATAATAAGGCATATTCTTAGATATAGAAATGGCAGTGTGTCTCCTATCTCCATCGATCTGCAGTTCTACCATGAGCGTCTTCTCCAAGGCCACGAGAAACTTCGTGCGGCAGATCGAGGGAGACGGCCGCTCGGACGGGAGTCTCATCAACGTGTCCCGTCTTAACGACTCGCGCAAGCTGGTCCCCATGGCGGTGGTCGTGAAGAGGAACCGCTTTTGGGCCTGGCAGAGCCCCAGATACCATCCCTCCGACTTCACCCTCAGTGACTTGTTGCAAGGCGATGCAACTTTAAATGCAGGTAAATTGTCTAAGTTAATTTTTTCATCATTTATTTCAGAAGTCAGAACAACGAAATGCATACGAGGAAGAGACTTTCTTGCATAAATGTAAGCACCCCCCCCCCCTTGCCTTGTCTCAGATGTGATTGAATCAGACTTTGTGAGCTTCGAGGGGACTTTTGGGGAAAATTTGAATGGCAGGATGAACGCCAGAGCGAATGCTGTCAACGTAGAAGTGGAGGGAGCGGGCTCATCCGAGCTACGGTCGTCGTTCGGGAAGCTTCTAAAGCAACAGGTGAACGTGAAGATGCTTCTCTGTGACAGCAAGGGGAGGTGAGTCACGCGTGAGATGCCGTGTCTGTGTATGAATTGAGCCTGCGGGGGGTGACAAGACAAGACAAGGACCGCACGCATAATACAAAAAGAAGCGATGCAACATTTTGCTTCAAACCCCAGCGCTTAACCCGAACGCCAAGAAACACGACACAACATCTAAAAACTAACCCATATTTTCAAACATCTCGTGCAATTGTCGTTTAGTGAGGTCCGCAACCTGTAAAAAGGGGCGGGGCCAAATGTATTCGTCATCATCCAAATGGTCGCGTTGTTTGAATCCAAATTCCGTGAGCACTGTTGGAAAAAGTTCAACGTTGCAATTCACACTTTTCAGGAAGTTGCACTTCAGCGACTCCAAATGAATCCTCTTCCCTTCAGGCTGGTGGACATGAAACACTGTCTGCTGCAGCAGCTGCAGAAGCGCAGCGAGGTGCTGGCTGTGTTGAAAGAGGGCGTCCTCACCACCGCCCCCTGCGTCATCACGGTCACCCAGAAGACACGGGCCTCCTGCGTGGGGGGGCTGGGCTTAGGGACCGTGGAGGTGTGTGTGCGTGCGTGCGTGTGCGTGTTTGTGTTTGTGTTTGTGGTTATGATCACAAGCATTTTGTTTTAGTAGTTAAATGAGCTGTAGCTAATGCAGTGTGTGTTTGTGTGTGTGTGTTTCTAGTTCAGCGTGTCGGACAGTAATTCCCTGGAAGTGGACCGTGATGTTTTCCTGGAGATTCCAGCTGCTACGGTCATCGCCTACAGCCTCATGGAGCTAGCGATTGAAAAAGATGGACACTTTAGTCAGTATATACTGTTTATATATATACACAGGATGTGTGTGTGTGTGTTAACCCTAACCCTATTTTAGACTGTTTGATTGTTTGCATTTACATGTCTGAACCCTTGTACCTGCTGTACTATATTAATATAAATATTAACAAATTACCACTAATGTTAATATCTTCATGTGTTTGTGTATGCGTGTGTGTGTGTGTTCAGACATATGTCTGCAACCCCGCTCTTTCGGTGGATTTGAAGTGGATTCAGGAACCCCCTCTCCGTCCAGTGATACCACTGACAGCGTGTGTGTGGTAGAAGGGTCACCTTTAGGTGCTCTGAAGTCTGGTGCGTATCGCTTCTGAATGTTTTTCATTGACATTGGATGATAATTGAGGCCTGCCTGACTCATCACAACAAGGGAACGGCTACGAGTTGATCATTAACTTGAATTAAAATGTACAAACATGTAGCAAACATATCGTTGTGTCTGTTTGTACACAAGTGTTGTGGACAGCTTTTTGCACTTGAAACCCCAGCCTGTCTGTACTGAGTCTGTATTGTTGTTCCCTACAGAGTTACAGAAGCTGGATGTTCTCTGAGTCTGTATTGTTGTTCCCTACAGAGTTACAGAAGCTGGATGTTCTCTGAGTCTGTATTGTTGTTCCCTACAGAGTTACAGAAGCTGGATGTTCTCTGAGTCTGTATTGTTGTTCCCTACAGAGTTACAGAAGCTGGATGTTCTCTGAGTCTGTATTGTTGTTCCCTACAGAGTTACAGAAGCTGGATGTTCTCTGAGTCTGTATTGTTGTTCCCTACAGAGTTACAGAAGCTGGATGTTCTCTGAGTCTGTATTGTTGTTCCCTACAGAGTTACAGAAGCTGGATAAGGTTCTGTGTCACCTGGCACTGCTCCCAGTGCGGGGCAGTTTGTTCAAGATACTGGTGGAGAGTCTGGAGGACAGAAGAATGCTAACACTGCAGGAGCACGCGGTCAGATATCTATTACTCTGCACTTATTAAACAATTGTTAAATGGACTATACTGGTCTGTGATCAAAACATGTAGGCATCTCTCCTGGCTTCACTAAAAAATCTGTTATCAAATGTAATGATGTCAGAATCTCTTCGGTGTGCTGCAGAATCACACCGAAGAATCATTTTGCCGCAAAGGTAAATGTAAATAATGGCATTAAAGCCATTTTTTGATCTTTTGTAATCAATTTGTGTTGTCAGTACAGAGATTGTGACCAAGAACGAGTTGCCAAACATTGGTCACCATCTTCCAACAACTCATTGACTCATTTTTAGCGGAAGTATAGACAACAATTCACGAACCGACCCCCTCTCTTCCAGTTATGGGTTTTGTGTTGTGGGGCAGAAGAGCTGCAGTCCCAACCACTCATTGTGAAAGACTCTATACGCACCCTACTGGACCTCCTCTACCTGGTTCCAGCCCTGCAGTCAGAGAACGGCTCACCTGCTGAGTGCAGAACACCTCGCCATCTGACTGCTGCCCACCTTCTGGTCAGCGCCATGGAAGGTGAGGACTGTGAACGTTTGAAAACGCTCCCACTTTACTATAGTTCTTTAATCATACAGTCCCTATGGGGCTTCAGCTACACATAGTTCTTTAATCATACAGTCCTTATAGGGCCTCAGCTACACATACTATAGTTCTTTAATCATATAGTCCTTATATGGCCTCAGCTACACATAGTTCTTTAATCATACAGTCCTTATAGGGCATCAGCTACACATACTATAGTTCTTTAATCATACAGTCTCTATAGGGCCTCAGCTACACATAGTTCTTTAATCATACAGTCCTTATAGGGCCTCAGCTACACATAGTTCTTTAATCATACAGTCCTTATAGGGCTTCAGCTACACATAGTTCTTTAATCATACAGTCCCTATCAGTGTTGGGCAAGTTACATCCAAAATATAATACATTATATATTACTAGTTACTGTCATTTGAAAGTAATTAGTTACATTACAATATTACTATCTCTGAATTGTAATGCGATACACTACTTGTGTATTACTTTTGAGTTACTTTCAACAAAATAGCCACAGAAATATATGACTAAGCATTTAAAAATGCTAAACTGCAGATTGTTATAGCTGATTATTTACATTCAGTGGAGGGTGATGTAACATAATGACTGTGTAGGCCCCTAAAGCTACTAATAACTTAATATAATAGGCACAGTAAAGGCTCATAGCACAATACAATAAGTAACAATGACAGTTGGAATCATACAAGCTGACAAAGGATCAGTCTGTAAGTTATGATGGAGATGCTGCAAATATTTAAAGTCCTGGCCTATTCATAAGAAACAAAATAGAGTTAGAGTCCACTATAACATAGCCTATAGCCTTATAATATGACAAACACACACACACACATCTCTTTTTCTTTTAGTTTATATTGTTTTATTCTCTTTTAATTCAAGCTTACAGCACAAAGATGCCATGCACTGAATGGACACAACTTCTGTTTTAAGAGTCCAACAAACATTAACATGTAATCTAAACATAGCCTACAACACATAGCCTACTACAACAACGCTGGCTATTCTACCGTTGATAGGGAGTGCATGTCTTCCACAATAAATTCTGCCACCAGTCTCCTCACTTCTCTGGCTTCAAGAACCATGGCAGACCGAGAGAAACGTAACTTTTGTTGCTTTGTCTGTACCGTATGTTCGTCCTTCTCCGCAGGTGCATCCCTCTCCTTCAGCTTAGTGTTAGCGTGCATCGGTGTTTCTTTAAGTTGCTTGTGCTTTTTTTTGACGTCGAGAGTTCCTTCGGTGTCGCACACAGGTTGCATTTTACAATTGTGTTTTTCTCCTTCTCTTTGAGGAACTGAAAATAATGGGCGAATGTCCATCGCGCAAATGTAGAGTCCGGCGTCATGTTTGTTGTCATCTCAAGCCTCAACAGGAAATCGCGCATGCTCCCGAGTCCCGGCTTTTTTCTGTTGTTGGGATGTCTCGCGGTGTTGGTGATTTATTTAAAAAACAATAGCTAAACGGGTTAAAATGCGTTGTAACGCGCGTTACTTAGATTGTAGCGAGTAAAATATTACCGAAAATGTATTAGTAATGCGTTATATTACTGCGTTACAGCAAATAGTAATACATTACTGTAATTGCGTTACTTTTGTAACGCGTTACTCCCAACACTGGTCCCTATAGGGCCTCAGCTACACACAGTTCTTTAATCATACAGTCCTTATAGGGCCTCAGCTACACACAGTTCTTTAATCATACAGTCCTTATAGGGCCTCAGCTACACATAGTTCTTTAATCATACAGTCCTTATAGGGCCTCAGCTACACATAGTTCTTTAATCATACAGTCCTTATAGGGCCTCAGCTACACATACTATAGTTCTTTAATCATACAGTCCTTATAGGGCCTCAGCTACACATAGTTCTTTAATCATACAGTCCTTATAGGGCTTCAGCTACACATAGTTCTTTAATCATACAGTCTCTATAGGGCTTCAGCTACACATAGTTCTTTAATCATACAGTCCTTATAGGGCTTCAGCTACACATAGTTCTTTAATCATACACTCCCTATAGGGCTTCAGCTATACATACTCTTCTGAAGAGGGCTCATTGTTGGGACAAACATCAGATGTTGCATGTTGTTTCTTTATGCCTTCGCTGGGCGGCAGTAGCTCAGTGGGTAGAGCGTGTGGACAGAGCGGGTCGTCCACTAACGGTTGGGTTAGGGTTAGGGGTTAGAGGGGCGGCAGTAGCTCAGTGGGTAGAGCGGGTGGACAGAGCGGGTCGTCCACTAGCCGTAGAGTTGGCGGTTTGATCCCCACCTCCAACTGTCCACATGTCAAATGTACTGAGTGTAAGTCGCTTTGGACAAATGCTAAATTATTATTATTATTATTGGGGGACCTTGTGGTCTTTATTTGTCATTCCCATGTGACATGGGAACGAAATTTGTTCTCTGCATTTGACCCATCCTATGGTACATAGGAGCAGTGGGCTGCTATGATCAGCGCCCGGGGAGCAAGTTGGGGTTCAGGGTTCAGTGTCTTGCTCAAGGACACTTCGACATGTAGACAGTTTTGGGAGTGGGGATCACAGGGATCGAACCCCTAACCACCCGCTCTACCCACTGAGCTACATGCCGCCATGTAAATGTAAATGTAAATGCACATTTATCCGTGATGGTATATTGACTGAGTGTGTCGTCTTATTTCAAGCACTGCCCGATGTAACGCTGTCCTTGCTGGCCCAGTGCTCTCCTGACATTCTGCAGGCAGTTGATGAGCTTGTGAGTCAAACTTCTGTTTTGTGTGTGTGTGTGTGTGTGTGCACATGCCTTTGTGTGTGTTTGTATGTGTGTGTGTGCATAGGAGGAAGTGTGTGTGTGTCTCATCACATTGTCTTTCCTGCAGGCATGGTGGAAGAGGAACTTTCACAATCCAGATTCTGACCATCCTCTTGAATGAATGTTTACCTTGTAGATGCGTCTGATGAGAGAAAGCTGTCCTCCCCTGCCTCTCCGGTCGGTCCCAGCCATCCTCCTGGAGGACGAGGAGACCTGGCAGCTGTGTGACCAGTTGCTCCAGTCCTGCAGCGTGACTCTGGAGAGGGCCGCCCAGGGGCTGAGCGCCCAGACTGGCCGTGAGGCGGGTGACCTGCCGTTGGTCCTGTGTCTGACTTTAAGAGGCCTGTCACTTCTTTGGAATGGAGATGAGGAGCGTGTGTGTTGATAGGACTACAGCCATTCATCTGTACATTTCTTTGTTTTTTATTGTAAGCACTATTATCTATGTCCTATTTACATACATGAACAAGAACATGTTACATGTCATGAAGCTATGAACATTCTTTATATTCATTTCATATTCAACATTGTTTTTTTGAACATCAGAAAATATGAAAAACACTCTCAGCTCATTTGTTGATGTTTTTAATTGAGTTTATTGTATTTTATTTATTTCTTTATTCCTTCCACTAGCAGACACACGATAATTGCCACCATCTATTATCAGTGAATGCTATCCTATCTGTGTAACAATGATTTACAGGAAGAGATTACTCTGTGGAAAGGCCTATATTTAGGTCTAACTTTAAGCTATTTACTAATTTCATGTGTTCATATTTGTTTTTTTCTAAGTCCTTTATTGTCAAATGTGCAGAATACCATACAGTCATACTCTACAATGAAATGTATTGGAATGAAAATCAAAGACAATAGTTAAATTAAATAAAATACAATACAATAGCCGGACCACTTCCCTCCGTGTTGTTATTTTGTAATAATAGTGAGTATTGGCGATATTCATAACGCTCGGTTGCACGCGTTTTCATATGTTTCAGAAAGCCATTAAAATGCTGCTGGCCAGTGCCAAGCATATAAATTACAACTTATAAAATAATTTCAGGCGAGTTTAGAGCGTTCCTTCAAGACGGCTAATTCCAAGTAGGCCTATTCATCTTTCATCTGTCTGCACACAGTGCTTCTTCTAGTCCCTGTATTGTTTGAAACGCCACCATGTAAGAATCTACATGGAACCGATTCACCACACATCATTCAGCATACCACGCGTTCTTTATATATGCATTATTATTATATTATATTATTATTATATTGTATCTGTAGTGCCTTGATAGTGGCTGACGCTTCTCGACACCAGTCAACTGAATCCCACGACTCAGTGAAGTGGCCAGAACAACCACGTTTTATTGAAGGATTCAGATTTCTTGACAGAAAGCGGCTCATGTACGACAAACATTGTTTTGTGTTTGAATTCAAAGACAACGTTGGTGGTTCATGTACCTATGAAATACACTCCGATTAGGGGCTCTAATTTCGCAGACCAGGCGCAGGCGAAGCGCACCCACGCTGCGCTTCGCCTGCGCCCCGCCAACGGAGCGTGCCCGGCGCGTTTTGCAATTTTCGTGCCAGGCGCAGTCTAGAGTCCTATAGAGAGAGTCTATAGAGAGTCTCTATAGGACTCTAGCGCAGTCTAAGCGCAGCCTCGCGCAAGCCCGCCTCCGTCCTTCCCACCAGCGCAAGTGGCAAAGAGGGAGGAGAGAGGGCGTGAGTGGGCTGAGTGAAATTTTCACCAATCAAAGGAGCTCCTCTCCTCGCCTTCAAATGCGCCGCGGGAAAAAAGCCGAGCCGAGACGAGAGAAGCCGAATATATACTCACTATCTGATTTTCGAGGCTGTTTGTGGTTGGCTTAGAGATGTGAAGTCAGTTTGCATCCCACTTTCAGCTGTGTTGATTAAGTCAGGTTGAGTTCCCATTATGCATGAGAAACGTCTTTGATCTGCCGTCAGATGCGAGGACATGTGGGACAATCAATATAGATATCAATTTATGTGCAGATTCAGATAGTTGCATTAAATTGTGGTTGTTGTGATTATTTATTGCATTGAAATAAAGTGCCTGACATTCTGGAAACCTGCCCGTGAGGTTTTGGTGACGTGTGCGCACTGTGCACCGGTTTACCAAATTACCACTAGACCGGCTGCCCTTCGCCTTGCGCCGAGAGTAGACCAGGTTGGAGCTGGCGGGCTTTCAGCGCACCTTCGGCGCAGGTTTTTGGCACGAAATTGTCACTCCGCCAAGTAAAAGTAAAGCTGAATCTGTCGACACCTCCCCCTGCTGCGCGGCCACACCCATCTCAGCGCAGACCTGTCTACCAAATTGCCAAATACGCTGCGCGCGGTGTTGCGCCGGTCGAAATTACCACTGCGCGGGCTGCGACACCCTGCGCTTCGCTGCGCTTCGCCTGCGCCTGTCACGAAATTACTAGAGCCCTAGATGTTCATGAAGACAGCACGTTCTGGAACCTGACGAGAACGCGCTCGCAGAGAGCGGGGAAAGGGGGCGTGTACGGAAATCAAACCACGTGACGTTTGATGCGCGTTCACATCTATGCGCGTTCAGGGCTATTTTTAATGACGTCTAAAGTCTGCGACGCGTGTTTAGATTCATGTGGTCGTTATCTAAGGTAAAACAATGGCAGCTCCGCCAGAACACAGGGCCAAGTAGTAGATATACAGTCAACTTATTACAATAACCTTGTCAAAAGATGCCAGTGTGCCAGTTCTTTCTTCAAGGCCGTTGTCGGTACGGCGACAAATGTTGGAATGAGCACCCCCGAGGAGGTGGAGGAGGAGGTGGAGGAGGAGGAGGAGGTAGTGGTGGTGGTAGAGGAGGAGGTGGATTTAACAATCGTTCAACTCAACAACAACCCAGAGGCGGCGGAAGTAAGAGCATTCAATTATGCATTAATTTCACTGTAATTTACGACGACAATATTCCATTTGGGTATTCCGTTTAAAGTTTCAAAATAAAAGTTCGCTGGTCATTAAATGTAGAAGAAACCCCGATGTTTAGTGATTATTAGTGTAAAGTAGTGTCCCCACTGCATTATAACCATATAGCTTCACATTACCTTCCTCGTACAGGCTTTGGAAACAGAGTTTGGGTCAATCCATCGCAGAATCAATCCGGAGGAAACTATATCCAGCCTTCATCCTTCTCCTCTCATGGTGGTGCTGACTGGGGCCGAGGAGGAGGAGGTGGAGGAGGAGGTGGAGGAGGAGGTGGTGGTGCTGACTGGGGCAGAGGAGGAGGAGGTGGAGGAGGAGGTGGTGGTGCTGACTGGGGCAGAGGAGGAGGAGGAGGAGGAGGAGGAGGTGGTGGTGCTGACTGGGGCAGAGGAGGAGGAGGAGGAGGAGGAGGTGGTGGTGCTGACTGGGGCAGAGGAGGAGGAGGAGGAGGAGGAGGAGGAGGAGGAGGAGGTGGAGGAGGTGGTGGTGGGGCTGGCTGGGGCAGAGGAGGAGGTGGTGGGGGCAGAAGGGAAAACCCCAAGAGCTCTGAATTCAGTTTTTCTTCGCACAATCGCTTTTCTGCACTCAACACGCAGCAGACTTTCGATAAAGGAGGAGGGGATGAACAGGAAAAACATCTGTGAGTTTGAAATATCCTGCAATACCCGGCACAGAGATGTCAATTTTCAGATCATTGTTGCCAGTTGTCGTGTGCATGTCAATGTGTGAACTAATCAGTGTATTTGTGTCTCAGGGAGACCATCAAGAACGACATGGAGATCTGGGAGACATCTGGACAATGGATGTTTTCATGTTATGCTCCGACCATAGCTACCATCTCAGGTCTGTATGATACATGGGACCTGAGAGCTCAAGGCACTGCGACCTAAAGGGAAATCTTCCCAAAATCTGGGGTCTGAGGGGCTGATGCCGACAACAACTCTGGAAATTGGTCCAGTATTGCGCAAGACCGCCTCAGCCGTTATCTGCGAAACCGTCTGCAATGTAATCCATGGGGAGCCACAGCACCCCACCATTACATGGCCTAAAACTGCCACTGGCAGATCGTTAATATGTTATTATTAGATTATTATAAATGTCTGAGTAGGGATCCTCCCAAAAAGATCCAGTCTATTTTGTTATTGTGTCTAGCCATGTCTTACTCAAGAAGAAGTATTCCTCTGAAATCCTGTTTGTAGAAAAGTCCCTGTTGTCAGTCTAATCTCCAACTCTCATTCACATTTCTGCTGTTCTCTTCCTTGAACAACTCAACTCTTGCACTAGTGAACGTGGTTACTTTCGTGGTTTAGTTAGAAATGGTAAACAGATAATCCTGCTCTGATTTACCGCAATCTGATGCTGGGAACCAAAGAGTTGATCACAGGTATGATCCAGTTTGTCTCCTGGTGTAGACTCCCTGGATCATGTCCAGCAGCACTCCTCTCTGTCGCGCCATCGTTAAGGCAATATTGCTGTACAATAGGCAATCTACAGGGTACCCTTCCCTGAATAGCTTATAGCCTACCGGTAATAACTATTGCTATCAAACTGGAGAAACCTCACATATACTGTCTAACATAGACTTTATTTAATACAGGTTAAGATGACTTAACATGGACTGTATATAATACAGCCTGTATTATATACAGACTATGTTAACCTGTATTATACAGGTTAAACTGACTTAACATAGACTGTGTATAATACAGCTTAAACTGACTTTCCATTTTTGTACATCTGTGGAAACTGTTGCTGACTTTTTTCACCCAAAAAGTCTACAAACGGAATGCACGCCTTCAAAACGATTAAACACTCATTAAACACAGATTTTGAACGTGTATTTGTCAAATAGTTTTCTCAATGTTCCGTTTTCTTGGTCTTATTGCCTTGTATTTAGGTGAGTGGCAGTGCACGGAGCTCCCTGGGCCAGTGAGTGTTCCACTGCTATGTGCTGCACTGCATTGTGAGCAGCACTGGGCCAGTGAGTGGTCCACTGCTATGTGCTGCACTGCATTGTGAGCTCCCTGGGCCAGTGAGTGTTCCACTGCTATGTGCTGCACTGCCTTGTGAGCTCCCTGGGCCAGTGAGTGATCCACTGCTATGTGCTGCACTGCATTGTGAGCTCCCTGGGCCAGTGAGTGATCCACTGCTATGTGCTGCACTGCATTGTGAGCTCCCTGGGCCAGTGAGTGTTCCACTGCTACAGTATGTGCTGCACTGCATTGTGAGCTCCCTGGGCCAGTGAGTGTTCCACTGCTATGTGCTGCACTGCATTGTGAGCTCCCTGGGCCAGTGAGTGATCCACTGCTATGTGCTGCACTGCATTGTGAGCTCCCTGGGCCAGTGAGTGTTCCACTGCTATGTGCTGCACTGCATTGTGAGCTCCCTGGGCCAGTGAGTGTTCCACTGCTACAGTATGTGCTGCACTGCATTGTGAGCTCCCTGGGCCAGTGAGTGTTCCACTGCTACAGTATGTGCTGCACTGCATTGTGAGCTCCCTGGGCCAGTGAGTGTTCCACTGCTATGTGCTGCACTGCATTGTGAGCTCCCTGGGCCAGTGAGTGTTCCACTGCTATGTGCTGCACTGCATTGTGAGCTCCCTGGGCCAGTGAGTGTTCCACTGCTACAGTATGTGCTGCACTGCATTGTGAGCTCCCTGGGCCAGTGAGTGTTCCACTGCTATGTGCTGCACTGCATTGTGAGCTCATTGTGAGCTTTATGCAATTTCCCTCAGGGATTATTAAAGTACGTCTGTCTGTCTGTCTGTCTGTCTGTCTGTCTGATCCACTGCTATGTGCTGCACTGCATTGTGAGCTCCCTGGGCCAGTGAGTGTTCCACTGCTACAGTATGTGCTGCACTGCATTGTGAGCTCCCTGGGCCAGTGAGTGTTCCACTGCTATGTGCTGCACTGCATTGTGAGCTCCCTGGGCCAGTGAGTGATCCACTGCTATGTGCTGCACTGCATTGTGAGCGGTGCTCTCGCCACACAGTCACACCTCGCTCCTGGTCTCATCTCTTCTCTGTGTTTCAACAGGTTTCCAAGATCTCTCTCCGGAAGAGCTCAGGCTGGAGTTCTACAACAGCAGAGTCTCTGGTGATACACAGAATTATGTGAGTGTTCTGGTTTTCTGTCGGGGCGAGGGATGCACGGAAAAAGGTCAACCTTTTTAAAGGTGTTCATTCAGAAAGACTTCATTGAACTTTTTAAACTTTTGAAATTGAAATTGAACTTCAATGAACAACATCTCTAGCCAGTATATTATACTGGCATACTATAGTATACTAGCCAGTGTATACTAGCGATGGTTAACCTAGCAATTGGAATGCTTGAAACTTGTTCTGGTGACTTTCTGACTGTATTAATAGCAATTAAATGTTTCACCTTCTTCTGAAAAATGTACTTATTGTAAGTCGCTTTGGATAAAAGCATTTTCTAAATGCCTTAGACAGTCCCTCCAGGATTTTGCAGGCCTTTTTTTAGATTGTTGTGGCCTAAAATGCCTGTTGTTGCGTCAGCTTTTCCAAGAAATTGCGATGAACGTTGCTGTGTTTTTTAAGTTTTTGTTGCGATTACAGTGCAAGAGGAAGTGAAATGTTAAATATTAAGTTAGTACTATGATTTTCCTATAGTAGAGTAATATGTTGAATATTAAGTCATTACTGAAAAAAACTATTAAAAGAACAAATACGCCTATAAATAATCTCACCAACATAGCAAATAAAAGATTACCAGGACTAAACTAAAATGCAGCAAAATAGACTTTACTGATCCAAAGGCACCTGTTGGTTCAAAAGGTAAAGTGCACAGAACCTCACAGCGCTACGTGAAGGTCCCTACAAAATGTTATAATAGAAATGCCTCAGAATTCATATCAGAAACAAAAACATTAGTATTAGTACTGTACTGTATAGGCAGTCTCTCCTGAATACTAAATTAAATAATAGGTAAGTTAATAATAAGATAATAATATGAGTGGCCTTAGCCTTCACATAAAAGACAAAACAATCTCAGTTCAAGAGAACCTCACAGCCTGATGCTGAAGACACATCAGCAATAGAAAATAAAATACCATTTTGGCAAAACCTTTGAGCTATTGAATTCTTGTATTATGTAAAAAGAATAATGTAGTGTACACACAGTCCTTCACTGTAAACACAACACACTGTCAGTCACACTGTTCCACGTGGCAAAATGCTCGTCAATGGAAGATTTCCGCTCATCTTCCATCACAATGTTGCATGCGCTGCAAAATAGTTTCCCTCCACTTGTACAATGTCGAATGCCAGGATGCTGCTTTTTGCAATCTTTCACAGTTATTTTGGTCATAAGTGTGAAACGTTGGATGCGCACATGCTGCTCTCTTGAACGTAGTAAACAAGGAAGTAAGGCGGAAGGCAGTTTGTCGACGTCAGTTCAAGACGACGCCAATGATCAAATTCGCGTGAAAGTCGCGGTGGTTGATTAAAATTGTAACACCGCCCTGAATTTACGGGGATTGGTTGATGTTGCTTTGAAGTTGCAAATCACAACATCACAAAATCCTGGAGGATCTCCCTAGATGTAAATGTTCATTTTCATTTTCATCTAGGGCAGCATTCGGCTGTTCTGGTCCTTTGGTGTGTGTGTGGAAGGAAACGATTATGTTCTGGTTTCATATGTCAGGATTATGTTCTGGTTTCATATGTCAGGATTATGTTCTGGTTTCATATGTCAGGATTATGTTCTGGTTTCATATGTCAGGATTATGTTCTGGTTTCATATGTCAGGATTATGTTCTGGTTTCATATGTCAGGATTATGTTATGGTTTCATATGTAAGCATTATGTTCTGGTTTCATATGTCAGGATTATGTTCTGGTTTCATATGTCAGGATTATGTTCTGGTTTCATATGTCAGGATTATGTTCTGGTTTCATATGTCAGGATTATGTTATGGTTTCATATGTAAGGATTATGTTATGGTTTCATATGTCAGGATTATGTTCTGGTTTCATATGTAATGATTATGTTATGGTTTCATATGTAAGGATTATGTTCTGGTTTCATATGTAATGATTATGTTATGGTTTCATATGTAAGGATTATGTTCTGGTTTCATATGTAATGATTGTTATGGTTTCATATGTAAGGATTATTTTATGTGTTATATATGTGTTACATGTTCTGTGACCTCTGCACAGAGCCATCCCATCCTCCAACAACTCAGTCCTGATTCCCCAAACAAAAACGCTCGCAAATCGCAAGCAAAAACATTGTTGTTGTAGTGTTGGAGCTGGCGTGACGACTGCAGTGTTGCAACATCTCCATCTCACACATCCACTACACATCCACCGCACCTCTACTGCACATCCACCACACCTCCACTACACATCCACCACACATCTACTACACATCCACTACACCTCCACTACACATCCACCACACCTCCACTACACATCTACCACACCTCTACATCCACTACACCTCCAATACACATCAGCTACACCTACACTATGCATCCACCACACCTCCACTACACATCAGAATCAGAATCAGAAACAAGTTTATTGCCAAGTAGGTTTGCACCTACAAGGAATTTGACTTGGTGCAATTGGTGCAAGAGAAAAACAGTATTAAAAATATAAGTAAGTAAAATAACTATAAATATATATATATATATACAATGTACAATGAATATGAATATGGAATACGGAGCAGTAGTGCATACAGAGAAAAATACACTGTGCGTTAATGTAACGCAGACGATCTGAAGATGCCACGTTAATGTAGCATGTAGGACTGTGTGGGGGGAGGGAGAGAGTCAGTGTCAGGGGGGGCTCCGGGCCTTGTTGACAAGGCTAGTGGCAGACGGGAAAAAACTGTTCTTGTGCCGTGAGGTTTTGGTCCTGATGGACCGCAGCCTCCTGCCAGAGGGGAGTGACTCAAAGAGTTTGTGACCGGGGTGGGAGGGGTCTGCCATAATCTTACCTGCACGCCTCAGGGTCCTGGAGGTGTACAGGTCCTGGAGCGACGGCAGATTGCAGCCAATCACCTTCTCTGCAGAGCGAATGACACGCTGCAGTCTGCCCTTGTCCTTGGCGGTGGCAGCAGCGAACCAGATGGTGATGGAGGAGGTGAGGATGGACTCAATGATGGAGGAGTAGAAGTGCACCATCATTTTCCTGGGCAGGTTGAATTTCTTCAGCTGCCTCAGGAAGTACATCCTCTGCTGGGCTTTCTTGATGAGGGAGCTGATGTTCAGCTCCCACTTGAGATCCTGGGAGATGACAGTTCCCAGGAAGCGGAAAGACTCCACAGTGTCAATTGTGTAGTCGCAGAGGGTGATGGGGGCAGGTGAGGCTGAGTACTTTCTGAAGTCCACAACCATCTCCACTGTCTTTAGAGCGTTGAGCTCTAGGTTGTTTCGGCTGCACCATGTCACCAGATGGTCTACCTCCCACCTGTAGTCAGACTCATCACCATCAGAAATGAGTCCGATGAGGCTGGTGTCATCCGCAAACTTCAGAAGCTTGACGGACTGGTGACTGGAGGTGCAGCTGTTTGTGTACAGGGAGAAGAGCAGAGGAGAAAGAACACACCCCTGGGGGGAACCGGTTCTGATGTTCTGTGAGTCGGAGATGCCCTTTCCCAGCTTCACATGCTGCTTCCTGTCAGACAGGAAGTCTGTAATCCACCTGCAGGTGGAGTCAGGCACACTAAGCTGGGAGAGTTTCTCCTTAAGCAGAGCCGGGATGATGGTATTGAAAAGCTGAAATCCACAAACAGGATCCTGACATAGGTTCCGGCAGAGTCCAGGTGCTGGAGGATGAAGTGGAAGGCCAGGTTGACTGCATCGTCTACATACCTGTTGGCTCTGTAGGCAAACTGCAGGGGGTCCAGGAGGGGGTCGGTGATGCCTTTCAGGTGTGAGAGCACAAGGCGCTCAAAGGACTTCATAACCACAGAGGTCAGGGCGACGGGTCTGAAGTCGTTAAGTCCTGTGGTCCTTGGCTTCTTGGGGACAGGAATTATGGTTGAGGTCTTGAAGCAGGCTGGCACGTGACATGTCTCCAGTGAGGTGTTGAAAATGTCTGTGAACACTGGAGACAGCTGATCAGCGCAGTGCTTCAAGGTGGATGGGGAGACAGAATCCGGTCCAGCAGCTTTCCGGGGGTTCTGTCTCCTGAAGAGTTTGTTGACGTCCCTCTCGTGAATGGAAAGAGTTGTCACCGAGGTGGGTGGGGGGGTCGAGGGGGGGACCTTTAAGTTGGGCATTGGTGGAGGTGCCCAGGCCCCCACTGAGGTGGGGGAGGTGGAGGTGATAAGCTGGAGCTGTTAGGAGGTGCTGTGGGGGATGGTTGCAGGACTGTCCCTTTGTCTTTCAAAGTGGCAGTAGAACTCGTTCAGGTCATTGGCCAGACGATGGTCGTTGACGGAGTGGGGGGCTTTAGGCTTGTAGTTGGTGATTTGCCTAAGCCCTTTCCAGACAGACGCAGAGTCGTTGGCTGAGAAGTGGTGTTGGAGCTTCTCAGAGTACAGTCGTTTAGCCTCTTTCACCGCCTTGCTAAACTTGTACTTCGCCTCTATATCTGTCTTTGTCCCCACTCCTGAAGGCAACTTCCTTATCCAACCTTAACCTTCTGAGTTTGGCTGTGAACCAGGGTTTGTCACTCACCCTGGTGCGTGTTGGAATACAGCTGTCCTCACAGAAACTGATGTAGGACGTCACAGCCTCTGCGTACTCATCCAGACTGTTGGTAGCAGTCCTGAACACATCCCAGTCAGTAGAGTCCAAACACGCCTGGAGATCCTCCACGGCCTCACTGGTCCACTTCTTTGATGTCCTCACTACAGGTTTGCAGAGCTTTAATTTCTGCCCGTACGCAGGAATCAGGTGGACCATGGACATGGTAAGAGTGTCCCAGTGCAGCACGGGGGACGGCGTGATAGGCATCCCTGACTGTGGTGTAACAGTGATCCAGAATGTTCTCCACTCTGGTCGGGAATTTAATAAACTGATCTTATTTAGGGAGTTTGTGAGTAAGGTTCCCTTTGTTAAAGTCACCAACAACAATAACTAAGGAGTCCGGGTTGGTACGCTCCACACACAGCATCTGGTCAGCGAGCATGCGCTGTGCGTCCTGCACGTTGGCCGACGGTGGAATGTAAACACCGACCAGAATGAATGAAGCAAACTCACGGGGTGAATAAAAAGGCTTACAGTTTATGATGTAAGATTCCAGATCAGGAGAACAGTGCTGCTGGATTGCCGTCACAGACAGACAGACAGACAGACAGACAGACTTTATTGATCCCTGAGGGAAATTGCGTAAACGTAAACGTCACGTCAGTGCACCAACCACTGTTGATGTAAAAACAGATTCCTCCACCTTTTGTTTTGCCGGAGAGTTCTGCGTCTCTATCCGCTCTGTAGAGTTGGAAGCCTGCCAGCTGCAGCGCAGAGTATGGTATTAAACCACAAAGCCACGTCTCTGTGAAGCACAAAACAGCGGATGACTAAAAGTCCCTGCTTTTTCCCAACAGCTGTTGTAATTCGTCCAGTTTTTTGGGCAGTGAACGCACGTTAGAGAGATATATTCCCGGTAGAGGTGTGCGTAATCCGCGCTGGCGAAGACGCACAAGCGCACCGGCACGTTTCCCTTTCCTCCGACGTTTCACTGCGTGAGCAAAGGTGAGCGCACCTTTGACCAGAATGTCCAAAATTTCCAAAGTTGGGAGAACGAAAGTAGGAAATAAATCGTTGTTAAGGCGTTGTTACCCTGATGTTCATGAGCTCTTCTCTGGTGAAAGAGCTCCGGGTGCCATCGCAAAAGACGGAGTTTAAACACAAAACAAAACAACGCGCACCAACACACCGAGGCGACCGTTCGCGGCGTCATCCACCACACCTTTACATCCACTACACCTCCACTACACATCAACCACACCTCTACTGCACATCCACCACACATCCGCCACACATCCACTACACATCCACTACACCTTCACTACACTTCCACCACACCTCTACTGCACATCCACTACACATCAACCACACATCCACTACACCTCCACCACACCTCCATTACACATCCACCACACCTCAATTGCACATCCACTACACATCAACCACACCTCTACTACACATCAACTACACCTCCACCACACCTCCACTACACATTGGGTGTTTCCACCGGGTTTCTGTTTGTGATGGAACGTGAAACGTATGTTTGTGATTCCTAATGAACACCTTGGCAACCCTTAATAACAGAATGTTAGTAAACCCTTAATAACAGAATGTTAGTAAACCCTTAACAGAATGTTAGTAAGCCCTTAATAACAGAATGTTAGTAAAGCCTTAATAACCGAATGTTAGTAAAGCCTTAACAGAATGTTAGTAAAGCCTTAATAACAGAATTTTAGTAAAGCCTTAATAACAGCATGTTAGTAAAGCCTTAATAACAGAATGTTAGCAATAAAGCCTTAATAACAGAATGTTAGCAAAGCCATATTAACAGAATGTTAGTAAAGCCTTAATAACAGAATGTTTGTAAATGACCTAATTCTATTGTCCATCACGTCAGCAACATAAGTCTTTTGCTGCTACTTCATACAATCCAATGGAATGGATGATCTTATAATAGGCTGTACGTTTGGATTCTCATGCCTAAATCTAAATTGTGGCAGCAGTTATGAGATGACGTTTTTCTTCCTTTCCCAGGCTAATGGCATCAATCAACTGATGAGCCAATGGCGGGGCCGGCTCCAAGAGCTGAGAGTCATGAATGCAGCCAGTCGCGTGGCCTTGGTGAGAGACACACACCTGGCCAAGCCATGCTTCCGGGTGTGCACGGTTTTAGACCGTGTGAAGTCCATCACAAATCTGTTTTCTGCCTTCACATTTCTACAGTCGATGACTTTGTGATTGGGATGCTGTTGTGTGCTCGTCCTCCAGCTGGCTGAGCTGAACAGCCCCAGGCCCCAGCCTTCCTCGGCCGGCTTTGGAACGGCAGCGTCTGTCTTGGGGTCTGCGCCCCCCAGCGTGGCGACAGGTAAGACCACCCTGGTGGTTGTCCTTCATTACAAGCGTCGCAGATGTAGAAAACGTGTCCATTTGACAAACGCGTCTCAGCAGTCGTCTTTGAAAAAGAATATGCACAATTTGGATTTGCTGCCGTGGGCGTAATTGTAGCGTTGTGACTGATGGTGTGTTATTGCCATGGCAACCGCCTCCTCCTCTCCCTCCAAGGCTTTGGGTCCTCAGCGCCCGCTCAGGCCAACGCCTTCAGCTTCGCTGCCCCGGCCGTCGCGGCCCCGCCCGCCCCCGCGGGGTTCGGCTCCGTGGCCCCGCCCGCCCCCGCGGGGTTCGGCTCCGGGGCCCCACAGGCCCCCGCGGGGTTCGGCTCCGCGGCCCCACAGGCCCCCGCGGGGTTCGGCTCCACGGCGGCGCACCCCTTCGGGTTCGGCTCGGCAGAGGCACCGGCAGCGTCGGGCTTCTCTTTCAGCTCGCCGGACCCCAGCAAGGCCCCCGCCCCCGCGGGGTTTGGCTCCGCCTCCACGTTCAGCTTCTCCTCCACGGCGACGGGACCGGGGTTCGGGGCGGCGGCCCAACCCACGGGCCCACCGGGGGGGGGGCCGGCCACGGGGCCCGGGGACAGTCTCTTCACCCCCCAGAGCCAGCTGACCCCGGAGGAACTGGGTCAGTTCAGCGCCAAGAGGTTTACACTAGGACAGATCCCCCTGAAGCCGCCCCCTGCTGAGCTGCTGCAGGGGTTCTAGGTGGACTGGACTTCTTCTTCTGGACTTCTTCTTCTGGACTTCTGTTCTTGTGGCATCCAATAAGCATTTGTTATGCAAAGACCTCTAACCCATCGATGTATGATCATAGTAGGATGTATTTTTTATTAAAAAATATATGTACAGCGCCAATGAAAACATGATGCTTTATTATCTGATCTACTGACTTCATTATTACATGTCAGAACTGCTTGAACATCATTTATTAACAATGCAACACCATTTTGGAATTGTAATTTTTTCATTTTATTCGGGTCCAATAATTTTGATCCAGAAGAGGTGAAACAACTTTGCACCACTTTGTACCAGTTTACCCATTAGCATATACACTATGGGTGTATTCAATATTACAAGATGTTTCAGTATGGCCCTGACATAACAGTGAAGCACTGTGATGTACTGTTCTGCTTCAGGGAAAAGGCTCTACTTACATGGGAATATTTTATTTAGCTGACAGGGATTTTGGGAGAATAGTGTTCTAACATGATCAGCATTAGATAAAATGTAGCTCAGACATACTCATTATTCTGTGTGTGTGTGTGTGTGTGTGTGTGTGTGTGTGTGTGAGACTGTGTCACAAAGAGAATTGATGTTTATACTCATGTTCAAATGTGTTAGCTACGTATGGATGTAGCAGCACGTCATGCCAGCGCCAATGCATGCACTCGGTTGAAGGTTCAGCTGGGGCAGATGACGTCATTAATAGGCAGTGATGCGAGCCATATTGGACGTCGAGGTAGGGCGCCAACGTGATTGGCCGAGGAGACACATTTTGTCATTGCCTTTTCAGAAGTGAACCGAGCAATCACGACAGTGGCGGCGCTGCCTGTCACTGCTGAGGAGACAAGTGACAACAGCGTTGCGTGAGGGGCGCCGTTACACAACATGCACGCACTGCATGCACACATACTCACTAATTACATTATTTTTTTTGCAAATTAAATTATTTCTGGATTCATCGACACTCAAATTCCTCTAGTGGTTCAGTTTTCATGTTGGGCTATGACAATTAGGATGACAACACTCAAATAACAAATACTATCATATTTCTCTGTTCTACCTTTGAGCAAATAGGCTCATGAACAACTATACTTTAGTAGAGTCCTAATAGTTAGGTCAATGTCAAAAACACACCCACCTTTGTGCGACAGGATGCAGGAACTAAATACACCACTTGAGGGTCAATTGCAGCAGTAGGTCAGAGGTGTGTGTGTGTGTGTGTGTGTGTGTGTGTGTGGAGACCCCCCTCACCCCTTAATCCGTGCCAACCAACCTTTATCACTGCGGGATCGTTTCCTACGATGTAGTCCTTCATGATGGACCCAGACGGAGTCACTGCTACACAGCAACGCGGGGGGCCATGATTGCAACACAAAAGCAGCACGCGGTATAAGTAACAGTGTTGAAATGGTTACGCCTCTGGAACCCGGTTCATCGAGATCAGCGTCTTTTTATGCTCTTATTTATGCTCTTTTGAGCGGCTCGCTGCGTGGTTAAACGAACGGCACATTTTTCACTTGCATGATGTCTGGGGAGTTTTTTTTCTGGGCTTCCGGGTCGTTATGAGCTCTCGACTAATAAATACCACTGAATTCAGTTATATTCTTTACATTTTCATCAAACTACTGGCGATCACAATCGACGAGCTAATTACACTCGGGCCTAATTGACAGAAACAGGCTGCACCTTTGGCCTTCAAAACGGACATCTGTATCGTTTTGATAAAGCCACGCATTCCTTAATTAAAAGGGGAACAAGCCTGGAGTTCAAGAGTAGTCTTTCATTTCACCAGTCCTATGAGAAGTCCAACCACCCACCTGCCTTCTCAC
>JAXIVH010000200.1:106748-111748 GCA_036785325.1 Urophycis tenuis
ATTTTGTGTCTTCTCCCGTCCCGCAGGAGAAAACACGTCATTTTATAGGCTACTAATAGGCGTGACCAGGCGCACACACTGGTCAGAAATAGCACTCCTATTTAATTGTTTTCATTTAGTTTTTAATTGAATAAAGGCTTTTTCATAATCTATTCTCATCTTCTGTATTTTATTTATTTTTCTACCTTTAAGTAATCACGCAGTGATTGGGGTGATTGAATAAGAAACATTAATGCAACATTAACACAATCAGCTTTATCGGCTTTATCTCCCCTGCCACTGATGCCTGCAGCGCTTGTGCTCGCCCCTCCACATGTCTGGATACAGTGGTTGGATGAGGTAAAACATCTTTTACATCAAATTTGCCATATTTAGCGGCGACATCAACAAAGTGTTGCACTATGTCAACAAAGTCAAATGGCCGTATGTCTAGAAAGCACACTTCCACACATTTCTCAGTAGTTGCTTGTTTAATGTGTGTAGGGAGAAGTGTTTTATCTTTGAAAAGCAGCTTGCTTTGACCGGGGAGAACAGAGCAGGTGTGTCGCCTCAACCCAGAGGTGCCGGATTTGTGTCCTGGTGCTACGTCCCGATCCCGCAATGGTTTTTTCAGCCGCCCGCTCCTGCCCGCAGCAAAGTTCAAACCGCCCGCTCCCGCGAGATTTGAGTTGGGTCCCGCGGGACCCGGCGGGACCCAATTCCAATGCAGCCCTCTAGGCCACGCCTCCTGGTGACCCGCCGGTCTTCCTAGTGCGCAGCGTGCGGCCAGTGGGATTCAGGATCTCTGAGAACACATGTGATCCAGTTGATCTCTGAGAACACATGTGATCCAGTTGATCTCTGAGAACACATGTGATCCAGTTGATCTCTGAGAACACATGTGATCCAGTTGATCTCTGAGAACACATGTGATCCAGTTGATCTCTGAGAACACATGTGATCCAGTTGATCTCCAGTCTCAAGCAGTTTGGAGGGAGTGACTCATTGATTCACCTGTTAAAGACTGTATTGAATGTCACAATGATCCACTGAGAGAGGTGAAGCCAAACC
Organism: Urophycis tenuis; assembly: GCA_036785325.1. Lineage (NCBI taxonomy): Eukaryota > Metazoa > Chordata > Actinopteri > Gadiformes > Phycidae > Urophycis > Urophycis tenuis. Next base: position 107,799 of record JAXIVH010000200.1, read on the forward strand.
TTGTTTAGCCACAAATGTACTGTTAATTTCATGCCCGGTAACATCAGATTGTGGATCATTTATGCACATGCACACAGCCATACACACACACACACACGCTGAACAGGAAAGATGTGTTCCCACACAGTGCTTTATTGTCATTCCTTAAAGCAACAAATTAAATAAAATAATCTGCTTTCTTTTTTTTATTGCAATTATTCTGTCAAAGGGTAGAGCGATGGACCTAATGAGAGCTAATGAAACCCAGTTTACAAATGTCCCCTGAGTGCATCACCATTACCCTGGAGTGGTGTTTAGATGGACAGGTGAGAGGTGCTGGGTTGATCCTCAATGTCCACTGCCTGCAGGCATCCTTGAGCAAGGTACCTCAAGAATGCCTCTTAACATGTCTCTGAATGCACTGTTGCTTTGGATCTGCTGAATAAATAATGGAAAACAGCACATACTCTGCATCGTGTGTAGAATTAACTGTGACAGTCTTAAGAGTCTTAAGTCTCAAGGGTCTGTATTCGAAGTGCACCTCCGTGCAACAATGAGCAGGGGTACAAAAGAATCACTGAATGGATTTTCATAATTTTGCAGCTGTTGCAACGTAGACCATTTTTTAAAATTATGAATAGCACAAAATTGGCAACCAGGCCCATTTCATTGCTTTCATAGATTGTTGTTGACTGTACATTTGTTGTACTGGAAATGGACTGGAATGGAAACCTTTTTTTTCTGTCATGAGAAAAAGTAGCTTGAATTACTTGAATTATGTAAATGTGGATGTGAGCCAAGCCACAACCTGCACAATCAACCATCAACATCAACAGTCAGACTGCAGGGAAATCAAACTAGAGAACATCATCATCATCATCATCATCATCATCATCATCATCATCAACAACAACAACAACAACAACAACAACAACAACAACAACGACAACAACAGAAGCTCAGATCCTGGTGAAGTGTGAAGGATACCACACTCAACTAGAAACTAAGGAGAAAAACTGAATAAAAAGACACTTTGTGAACTGATCATCCCTTGGAGAAGTGGAGTAGTGAATAGTGAAGTGAAGTAGTGAATAGTGAAGTGGAGTACTGAATAGTGAAGTGGAGTAGTGAATAGTGAAGTGGAGTAGTGAATAGTGAAGTGGAGTAGTGAATAGTGAAGTGGAGTACTGAATAGTGAAGTGGAGTAGTGAATAGTGAAGTGGAGTAGTGAATAGTGAAGTGGAGTACTGAATAGTGAAGTGGAGTAGTGAATAGTGAAGTGGAGTACTGAATAGTGAAGTGGAGTAGTGAATAGTGAAGTGGAGTAGTGAATAATGAAGTGGAGTGGTGAATAGTGAAGTGGAGTGGTGAATAGTGAAGTGGAGTAGTGAATAGTGAAGTGGAGTAGTGAATGGTGAAGTGGAGTGGTGAATAGTGAAGTGGAGTAGTGAATAGTGAAGTGGAGTAGTGAATAGTGAAGTGGAGTAGTGAATAGTGAAGTGGAGTGGTGAATAGTGAAGTGGAGTAGTGAATAGTGAAGTGGAGTACTGAATAGTGAAGTGGAGTAGTGAATAGTGAAGTGGAGTGGCGAATAGTGAAGTGGAGTAGTGAATAGTGAAGTGGACTAGTGAATAGTGAAGTGGAGTGGCGAATAGTGAAGTGGAGTAGTGAATAGTGAAGTGGAGTAGTGAATAGTGAAGTGGAGTAGTGAATAGTGAATCAGAGTTCAGTGTTTCACGAGATGGTGAGTGTCTCCCCAGCCGAGCCAACAGTGGCAGCAGACCCCATAATTCGGTGGCTCATCCTCTCCTATGCTCTGGCACGTACATTTAGTACTGAAATACAGGCTGTGTGTGTGTGTGTGTGTGTGTGTGTGTGTGTGTGTGTGTGTGTGTCTGTGTGTGTGTGTCTGTGTGTGTGTGTGCGTGTGTGTTCCATTTGGCACTTCAGCGTAGTGCAGCCTGGCACTTTTATGCTTTGTGGGTATTTGAGTGATAGTGTGTTCCAAGTGTGTGCAAATGTGTGCAAATATGAATGTGTGTGTGTGTGTGTGTATATGAGTGTGTGCAATTGTGTGTGTGTATGAGTGCATGTGCATGTGAGTGTGTTTCATTGTGCATGCGTGTATGTGCATGCGTGTATGTGCATGCGAGTGTGTGTCTGTGTGGCACAGTATGTGAAATCAAGCCCTTCTGTTGTGTTGACACACCAAAAACACAATGGCATCAGGCACCAGGTCTCTTTATGTTGTAACATGGACCTCTCTCTCTCTCTTACCTCGCTCTACTTCCTCTGTACCGTCTATTGGTGAACGCGTCCTGTTCTCCTCTTTGGAAACGTGCTCCAGTCCCGTGGAGGCGATGAAGGAATGAGGGCGAGGGTCTCTGTACGGAGTGTATACATTATTTACATGGCTCCCTTTCTACTGCCTGCCAAGAGGGCTGTGGATGTTCACAGCATCCAACATGGGCACACGCTTACTCTTTTATCACCTCCTTGCTATTCACAGCGTAGTCAGTAAATCAGAAATGCTATGGCTTCCTTGGGGTGGGGGTGGGGGGGAATATTAACTTCCTATTAATAGCAGAATTTGCATCACTAAGTTGAATTGAAACGTGCGTCGTCTGCTGAGTTCCAGTGCACTCGATGGCTCATGTCCTGGTGGCTTCTGGGAAATAATGGCTCAATAAGTGATGCACTCTTTACCTTTTATGAATCAGAGTGAGACAGATGGAGAGAGAGGGGGGAGGGAGAGAGAGATAGAAGGAGAGAGAGAGAGAGAGAGAGAGAGAGAGGAGAGAGAGAGAGAGAGGGGGGGGGAGGGAGAGAGAGATAGAGGGAGAGAGAGATTGGATAAAAGGGTAAAGTGAGCCAGCAGGCAGGTAAACACAGTGAGTGACCTTAAGTGAGGTGTTGCTATGGTGGGCATAAGGTAGAGCAACAAAGGTAGAGCTGACAGAGGGATGTGAATTTCCTGTGCCCTCGCCCTGCCAATTTGGTGCCTGCATAATTGCCCTGCAGTTGAGAGAGAGGTTAGTAGGGAGATGGTGGGGGGGCAGAGGAGGAGAGGAGATGGTAGTGGAAAGCAGGGGATAGGAAGTCTGTGGGTCTGTTTGTGTGTGTGTGTGTGTGTGTGTGTGTGTGTGTGTGTGTGTGTGTGCGTGTGTGTGCATGTACGTGTGCCTGTGTGTGTGCATGTGTTGGTGTGTGTGTGTGTGTGTGTGTGTGTGTGTGTGTGTGCATGTGTGGGTGTGGGTGTGTGGGTGGGCGTTCCTATATTGCCATGCCAGTTGGACTTCTAGATCACACCATGATGGCTTGTGCTGTAGAGTTTATCATCTGCCAAGCTTTAAGGTCAAACACGCAGGAAAAGTCTCTAAAATAACACACAAGGCAAATACCATTTGACAGGGTTAGCCCAAACAGCAGGCTAGGCCTGACATTTCAGGCCTGACGTGTGTGTGTGTGTGTGTGTGTGTCACTTGGAAAGTGTGCTAGCATTTGTACCTTTCTGTCATGCTGACCTTTTAAGGTCTGAGTTTGACAATGTTGTTCTTGGATCATTTTCAGTTTTTTTCTTTTTATCACGTTGAGTAAACACTTGATTGACATGATATACATGATATACATGTTATACACACTGAAGTGATATACATTATATACATGATATACATGATATACATGATATACATGATATACACACTGAAGTGATATACATGTTATACATGTTATACACACTGAAGTGATATACATTATATACATGATATACATGATATACATGATATACATGATATACACACTGAAGTGATATACATGATATACATGATATACACACTGAAGTGATATACATGTTATACATGTTATACACACTGAAGTGATATACATTGTGCCGCCTCAGCAGTAACCACAATAATCTCCCACCGTAAACCTAAGAAGTGGAGGGAGATTGTGTTTGACCCTTCACCTCTGAG
>JAXIVH010000200.1:116748-119226 GCA_036785325.1 Urophycis tenuis
TGTGAGTGTGTGATGGGGGTTGAGTGTGTGTGCGTGCGGTTGGGAGTGTGTGTGTTGGAGGGCTCTAAATTTAGACGTCTCAGCTGCGGAAGAACACACTGCAGCAGCGTGGTGTTAAAATCCCCTCTGAAATCACAGTGTCATCCGTCGCCATGACAACCGCGTCTCACCTGTCCGTCTGACATTGCCCTCCTCAGGATGCTCCCTCAGGCTGCTCCCTCAGGATGCTCCCTCAGGCTGCTCCCTCAGGATGCTCCCTCAGGATGCTCCCTCAGGCTGCTCCCTCAGGATGCTCCCTCAGGCTGCTCCCTCAGGCTGCTCCCTCAGGATGCTCCCTCAGGCTGCTCCCTCAGAGAGCTCCTCAGGATGCTCCTCAGGATGCTCCCTCAGGTTGCTCCCTCAGAGTGCTCCTCAGGATGCTCCCTCAGGCCGCTCCTCAGGATGCTCCTTATCTTGTTGTGCATCCGACCCATGACCGGACCGCCAGCTCTCCAGCTCCACATTCTTCACCCTCACGAGCCTCTGCCCCCCCCCCCCCCCCCCCCCCCGCCTCCCTCCCCCCGCCGTCTGGTCTGCAGGCACCGCGCAGACTGCAACTTAGCCAAAAGAAACGCTGCCTATTGATTTTGAATGAATTGAAGACATCGATCCTGCGAGTGTAGATGTGACAGCCAGAGTCCTACTTCCCTCCTCATGGAGTCTTCCGCCAGAGTCCAGGCGGAGGCCACTTTCCAGAGGAGAGGGGATTGTTCTATTAAGGTTCTATTAAGGTGCAGCAGGGGGTGTTGGCCGTGGGACCCGGTGGAGGAAGATGTCAGCAGAATGATTCTCTTAGCACGCTGCTTTCACACAACACCCAGCCGCACTCTGCTGAGGCCAGAGGCCAGAGATCAATGTAATTAGACTGGTATAGAGACACACACACACACACACACACAGACGGACAGACGGACAGGGGGCCAGACAGGCCCAGAAACACTGACATGTGGCCAGACAGGGTGGTCGTTAAGTCTTTGTGCTTAGTCAACTTTAATTAGTTCTGATTTAGCCACACACACACACACACACACACACACACACAACCAAAAAAAGGAAAGTTGTTTCTTTCTGGTGGTCATTAGCGGGCCAATCACCTTGGCTGTCGGGGCTCAGTGTTCCGAGTGACAGGTGCATTGATTGGCTGACGGGTAGGGCAGTGTCACATTGATTGGCTGACGGGTAGGGCAGTGTCAGAGAGGTACAGCTGCCCCACCGAAGATGGTGAGCTAATAACAATTGACCAAAAGGTTGAACAGGAGACGGATGGGGAGAGAAAGAGAGAGAGAGAGAGAGAGAGAGGGCAGAGAGAGAGAGAGAGAGATAGATAGAGAGAGATAGAGAGAGAGAGAGAGAGCAGAGAGAGAGAGAGAGAGAGAGAGAGAGAGAGAGAGAGAGAGAGAGAGAGAGAGAGAGAGAGAGAGAGAGAGAGGCAGAGAGAGAGAGAGAGAGGAGAGAGAGAGAGAGGCAGAGAGAGAGAGAGAGAGAGAGAGAGAGAGAGAGAGAGAGAGAGAGGAGAGAGAGAGAGAGAGAGAGAGAAGATTCTTGTGCCAGACCTTTCAGACTTCAGGATAGCACCGAACCCTAAATAATGACCTACTATCGAGAGGATGAGTGATAAGAGATGGCAAGACCTAAAAATAAGAGGAGATAAGTCACCTAGAGGCAACTGACAACAGAATATACTCAGACACAAAAAGGGAGGAAAAAAAATGTTGTCTAGAAGGCAGCAGAGGGAGGAGCAGAAATAGCACTGAGGAGAACATCTGGTCTTCACCATTAAAGATTCATTAACAGCTAATATGGTTATTGTGCCGTTATTGTGTCAGCATATCCGCAGGGTAGGTTCTGGCCATGCTACATTTGTGAATTAGGTCCAAGCGTTTCCTTTATTTTCCATTCTTTTTGTTTCTGTTGGCGGCATCTGTCCTCATGCAGCTGTGATGCAAAATGTTTTGAAAAAAAAGTAGCTTTTGTATTTGCTGAAGTGGAGAATTCATTCCATTGGTTTCCTAGCAGCAGTATCACCAGAGACATTGTGCACTGCCGAGCTGGGCTGAAGTCAGGACCAGGAGGGGGAGAAGTTGGAGCCCAGCTGAAGAGAGGATCACTGTGGCTTTCTGCTTTTCTTGTCTCCTCTTAAGGGATTGACCTGCACTCGTAATGCTCTCCTGGTGGAGGAGGGGGATTCTCACGAGGGTGGTGGTGGTGGTGGAGGTGGTGCTGGTGGTGGTGGAGGTGGTGGTGATGGAGGTGGTGCTGGTGGTGGTGGTGGTTTTTGGTGCTGGTGGTGGTGGAGGTGGTGCTGGTGGTGGTGGTGGTGTGGTGGTGGTGGTGTTGGTGGTGATGGAGGTGGTGCTGGTGGTGGTGGTGGTTTTGGTGCTGGTGGTGCTGGTGGTGCTGGTGGTACTGGTGGTGGTGGTGCTGGTGCTGGTGGTGGTG
>JAXIVH010000200.1:136926-139426 GCA_036785325.1 Urophycis tenuis
ACACACACGCACACACTCTGTTAAGTGGGTTTCCTGTTTGAGTGGGTGTCTCACATACAGTAGGTCAGTAAAATGGCTCCACTTTACATGATGAATACTAAAATATTAGTCCCCATTTTCCTTCCTACCCGTCACCCCTATGCATCCATAGAATGCAAAAAGATATTATTATTATTATTATTATTATTATTATTATTATTATTATTATTATTATTATTACTCAGTACTACAATACGGAGAAAGCACTACCTTCGAACCCTCATTAATACAACAGTCCAGTCACATTGTTGGGTATCTTTACTTCATAATAAAAATTGTACAAAGTAAAGTATAAAAGTACAAACAACGACAATAAAAGTCCTGCCAACCAGCAGCCATCATTTATGTAAAATACAAAATCATATGAGGAGACATTATGAAGTCTTTGGGTTTCAATATAAGCACCACAGTTGAAATCGGTTACCAACACACATGATCACAGTCTGGCACACGAGTCCACGCAGGAACGAGATGCAGGTGCCAGGAAATGAAGTGTGATGAATGGGGAAGGGGTGAAGGGGAGAGGAAGGGGAAGTCAGACGGCCTGACTTCCTGTGCTGTCTGGGGAGGTGCGAGGCTGTCGAGCTGCCATGACAACAGGCTGCTGGGGTGGTCTCGCAGTCTCACGCACCGACCAAACCTAACGGCGATCCAACATGGCCGCCTCAGAACCGGGCCTGACCGCTCCACGCTGTGACTCAGTTCATCAGCTCAGAGTTCTGTGAAATGAAGTCAAAAAATAACCGCCCCCCCCCCCTAAAAAACAAAGATTTGAAAACAATATCTGCCATGTCCACTTCCCGAAGGCGTGGCCACACGTCTCTGGTACACAGTGTTCCCTGACTGTTGGCGGTTCCCCGGGTTCTAGTCGGAGAACCTCTGCATGTCGCTGTCTCTGTTGTCCAGGAAGCGGTCGCAGGGGAACTGGATGAGGTCTCCCTCCTCCAGCGGCCCCAGGCGTGGCGGCCGGCTGCACTGGTAGCTGGTGAAGTCTGCGGACGCGGCGGCGGCCACGCCCCCCGCGGCGCCAGCCTCCTGGCGGTACGGGCGCCGGGACGTGTACATGTGCCTCACGTGCACCGCCGACTTCCTCCTCCGCCGCCGGCGCCGCAGGCCGCGGCCCGCCCACACGGCGCCCAGCGCCAGCAGCAGCGCCGCGTTGCCCGCCAGCGCCGCCACCGTGAGCAGGTGGAGGGCGGCCGGCCCCCGGCCCCGCCCCCCTCCCTCCGGAGGGGGCGTGACCACGCCGGCGCAGTGGTCCCGCGGCGCCACCTGGCACACGGAGCCCCCAACCACGCCCTCCACGCACGCCATGTAGGTGACGTCGGCCGACAGCTCCCGCAGCGTGACGGAGCGGGCGGCGCCCGACACGTACACGTAGCGGGGGAACCGCTCGGGGGCGCCGAACCTGTCGTACAGAACCCTGTAGTGGACCTCGGCCGCTGCACCTCCCCCACCTCCTCCGCCTCCTCCACCTCCTCCTACATCCCCAGAGGCTGGACGGTGGGCCCTGCTGCTCCAATAGACCCTGACGGTGGACGAGGTGATTTGGTCCACCGACACGTTGGTGATGAAGTGGCGGTTGAACACGCAGGGGTCGGTGATGAAGGGCAGGTCGTCCTGAGTGGCTCTCAGGAGGTCAAACCTCTCCCCCGACAGGACAGAAGGAGCAGGAGGAGAGGGCGGGGGAGGCGGGGGGTCTGCCAGCGTGACGGGGCGCTGCTCGCCGTACCCCCTGGTGGTGGACCCCCAGGGGGACTCCGCCCCCGCTGTCCCCCAGACGCCGGCCGCCCCGGGTCCAGATTTCACACGTTTGCGCCCGTCGCGCGAGCGGGGGCCAACGGACCCCCTGCTGGGGTTCTGTGGCGGGGCGGAGCCGCGAGGGGGCGCCCCGTCTGGCGCCCCGAGACCCCCGCGGCCTCCCGGGTTCCCCTCCCTCTTCCTCTTCTCCCCCTCCCTCCTCGCCGCTCCTGTGGGAGAGGCGGCGTGGTCTGACAACGCTGCGCTGCGGTTCCCCCTGCTCCACCCGCTCCACCCGCTCCACCCGCTGGCTCCCTGGTTCCCATGACCCTCTGCGCCTCCCCTCCCCTCACCCCCCTCCCCGGGCCTCACGTCAACTCGCCCTCCCTTCCCCCGGTCTCCCACTTCCCTCTCCCAGAGCCCCCCAGCCCTGCTCTCCTCAGGTCTCGCTCCTCTCTCACATCTGTGGGTCTCGTTCCCCGGGGACAGCAGCTGGGAGCTGTTCACATAGTCCAGATATTTCCCCTTCAGCGCCGGCGGCTCACCACACTGAATAAACACAGTCAATAGTTTGCCACGAGAGTGAGCCCACGTCATCCACCTCTGGAGCTCCTCCAGCCGACAGTCGCAGGTCCAGTCGTTGCCATGGAGATCCAGGTCATAGAGCACCTCGTTGAGGGCGAAGATGTCTCCCGACAGGCGGCTGAGTCGGTTGTCCTTC
>JAXIVH010000200.1:143695-148695 GCA_036785325.1 Urophycis tenuis
GAGACCATAGCTACATGTTAGATTGTAGACAGGAATAGACATCAGATAAAAAGAAGTAGCGCACTGGGTTCTGAGGGCAGCAGTGAGGTTGAGTTCCGAGGGTAGCAGTAAGGTTGAGTTCTGAGGGCAGCAATAAGGTTGAGTTCTGAGGGCAGCAGTAAGGTTGAGTTCTGAGGGCAGCAGTAAGGTTGAGTTCTGAGGGCAGCAGTAAGGTTGAGTTCTGAGGGCAGCAGTAAGGTTGAGTTCTGAGGGCAGCAGTAAGGTTGAGTTCTGAGGGCAGCAGTAAGGTTGAGTTCTGAGGGCAGCAGTAAGGTTGAGTTCTGAGGGCAGCAGTAAGGTTGAGTTCTGAGGGCAGCAGTAAGGTTGAGTTCTGAGGGCAGCAGTAGGTTGAGTTCTGAGGGCAGCAGGTAAGGTTGAGTTCTGAGGGCAGCAATAAGGTTGAGTTCTGAGGGCAGCAGTGAGGTTGAGTTCTGAGGGGCAGCAGTAAGGTTGAGTTCCGAGGGTAGCAGTAAGGTTGAGTTCTGAGGGCAGCAATAAGGTTGAGTTCTGAGGGCAGCAGTGAGGTTGAGTTCTGAGGGCAGCAGTAAGGTTGAGTTCTGAGGGCAGCAATAAGGTTGAGTTCTGAGGGCAGCAGTGAGGTTGAGTTCTGAGGGCAGCAGTAAGGTTGAGTTCCGAGGGTAGCAGTAAGGTTGAGTTCCGAGGGCAGAAGTAAGGTTGAGTTCTGAGGGCAGCAGTAAGGTTGAGTTCTGAGGGCAGCAGTAAGGTTGAGTTCTGAGGGCAGAAGTAAGGTTGAGTTCTGAGGGCAGCAGTAAGATGAACCTGTCTGCCTCCCTGGTGGAGGTCAGCTCTCAGGGGCCGGGCGGCTGGCCTGGGGTGGAGGGCTTGCCGTGGGTGGAGGGCTGGCCTCGGGTGGAGGGCTGGCCTCGGGTGGAGGGCTGGCCTCGGGTGGAGGGCTGCCTCGGGTGGAGGGCTGGCCGTGGGTGGAGGGCAGGGTTTATCAGTTGAATTGCGGCTATTGTTGCTACCGCCGGCCCCCTTGGTTCTTCCAGCCGGGGGGAGTCAGCCCCCCAGAGCCCCCGTGTGGCCGCCAGGGAAGACTCCTTCCTTCTGAGGGGATAAGACCCTGCAGAGCCACTGTCACGGCGTGTGTGTGTGTGTGTGTGTGTGTCACACAGTGTGAGACCCTCCCTCCTCTGAGACCCTCCCCCCTCTGAGACCCTCCCCCTCTGAGACCCTCCCCCCTCTGAGACCCTCCCCCCTCCGAGACCCTCCCCCCTCTGAGACCCTCCCCCCTCCGAGACCCTCCCCCTCTGAGACCCTCCCTCTCCAAGACCCTCCCCCTCCAAGACCCTCCCCCTCTGAGACCCTCCCCCTCTGAGACCCTCCCCCCTCCGAGAACCCTCCCCCCTCCGAGACCCTCCCCCCTCTCCAGACTGCGCTGCGGGGGCTGAGGTCATGGTCAGCGATGTCTCAGTGTGGACGGAAGGTCAAATCAGACCAAAAATAATAAATAAAAAGTGTTATTAAATGTCGTAGCAGTCATGCAGACATGGTCTGAGGAGAAGACATGAAGTCCTGTTTCACTGCATGTTTCACTGCATGTTTAACTGCATGTTTCACTGCATGTTTCACTGCATGTTTCACTGTACGTTTCACTGCACGTTTCACTGTATGTTTCACTGTATGTTTCACTGCATATTTCGCTGCATGTTTCACTGCATGTTCACTGTATGTTTCACTGCATGTTTCACTGTATGTTTCACTGCACGTTTCACTGTATGTTTCACTGCATGTTTCACTTTATGTCTCACTGCATATTTCGCTGCATGTTTTGCTGCATGTTTCACTGTATGTTTCACTGCATGTTTCACTGCATGTTTCGCTGCATGTTTCACTGCATGTTTCACTGCACGTTTCACTGTATGTTTCACTGCATGTTTCACTGTATGTCTCACAGCATATTTCGCTGCATGTTTCGCTGCATGTTTCACTGTATGTTTCACTGTATGTTTCACTGCATGTTTCACTGCATGTTTCACTGTATGTTTCACTGTATGTTTCACTGCATGTTTCACCGGCGGTCTCAGGTGCAGCATCAACAGAGCAGGCACTTCATCAACCACTTGTTGTCAGCTTTACGTTTGGGTGGGTGACAGGGTGGGTGACAGGGTGGGTGAGAGGGTGGGTGAGAGGGTGGGTGAGAGGGTGAGTGAGAGGGTGGTGAGAGGGTGGGTGAGAGGGTGGGTGACAGGGTGGGTGAGAGGGTGGGTGAGAGGGTGGGTGACAGGGTCTTATATGGGTGGGCTCTGGTATGATGGGACAGCTACTGAAAAACTGTAGACTGGCAGAGAGAGAGAGAGAGAGAGAGAGAGAGAGAGAGAGAGAGAGAGAGGAGAGAGAGAGAGAGAGAGAGAGAGAGAGAGAGAGAGAGGAGGGGGGGAGAGAGAGAGGGGGGGGAGAGAGAGAGAGAGAGACAGAGAGCAAACACATCCTTCCATGGAGGTGAACAGTGGATGTGACACTGTCGGGTGAAAGAGATGGATGGAAAGAGCAAGTGGTGAGGGTGATGGAGGAGACGGGATAGAGAGAGAGAGGGGGAGAGAGAGGGAGGGTGGGAGGAGAGGGAGAGAGAGAGAGGGAGAGAAAGAGAGAGAGAGAGGTGGGGGAGGGAGGGGGGAGAGAGGTACAGAGTAAGCGGGGGAAACAGGGAAGAGAAGAGGAATAAGAGGGGAGGTGTGAGAGGGAGGAAGGCGGGAGAGTGAAGGGAGGTCGCAGGCTGGGGGCGGGGCCTGTGGCTGTACTGTACTCCTGACAGGTTTGAACCTGCTACGGCTCCCCAGTTTCCACCCTCCTCCTCCTCCTCCTCCTCCTCCTCCACAGTCAAGAAGAGGTGACCTCATAGGTGTGTGTGTGTGTGTGTGTGTGTGTGTGTGTGTGTGTGTGTGTGTGTGTTTCAAAGTTAGTTAAGAATGAGAGAGCCATGGACAGAGGGACAGTATAGATCTACAGACAGACAGAGAGATAGAGAGAGAGACACAGACAGACAGGCCGACAGACGGACAGACAGACAGACAGACAGACAGGCATACGACCAGTTTAACACCTGCCTCAGATGATTGGTCATTTGAAATGAAGAAAACTGGCCGTTTTCTTTCGGGCGGGGTGGGGGTTGGGGGGCTCACTAAACTATAGCCCTAGATAAGCACACTCAGCACATTTCCAGGAAAACCTTCTGTCAGTGTGGTTACATCAACGGCCCTGCAGAATGACGTCACCCCAATGTATGAATCCAAACGGAGAAAACAGCAACAACAAAATGCCAACAAAGGGGATTATTGTTATTATCGAGTCTTCCTAAAGTGCTTAACGGTGAAGGCGGTAATGTTATAACCGTATCCGATACCATGAGCGACATCATGATCAAGAACCACAGGCAAAAATAAGCAAGCAAACAAACAAATATACAGATAAAAAACGACAAATAGGCGTACTTAAAAAACAAAACATTGTAATCATCACCAGTACCATACAGCCCGACAGGCACCCAGCCTGAGACCGTCTCAGTGAAGTTCTCTGTGATCCCGCAGCTCGCCTGAACCTGCTCGGACCACACTCGGTTTGGAATATAACGCCTTTTAGCGACCGTTTCCATATTGAAAGAACATGAAACGACACGTAAAGCAACCTGTTTCACTCATAAACAGCCCGACACAAGCACGGCTGGCGAATGCAGTCACACCCCCCAAATAGACCTTCACGCTCAACTCCAAGTCCTGAACCAGAACGGGACGCAGCGCTCAACTTTCCAGCAGCTTTTCAGAAAGTCACAGACTCAAAAAGTTCCTTAAACACGAACGTTAGCGCGAAGTTCACTTTTTGGGGGGTTTATGAAAGTTAGTCGTGAAAGCACTTACCTGCAACTGCTAAGGACGAGCGGCACTGCGAGAGGAACCACGTTGTACTGGAGCGGGATTACAATACAGTCTATTTACAGACGCATTACATCACCCCGCGGTGACGTCACGTGGGATTCCTGAACTTCTAAATCATTGCGGTCCCGTTCGGAAGGGGGCGTGTCTTCAGATAGTCGGGCGAAGGAGTTAGCGGGACTATAGAGGGTCGTCTACTACGACTTACTTTTATCAACTATTATCAACTATTAGTTCCCAGAACGGACGCCGACGTGCCCGGCACGACGGGGAGAGAGCGTTACGTCTGGGACGGCGTTACGTCTGCGTAGCGTCTCTGTTAGAAGAAAAGGACGCGCAAACAAGTTCTTCAACATTCATCATATTGGATTTGCCTAATTCATGGTCAGGCAAAGTTTATGATTTGTAATAATAGGGGGTTTGAATTTGTTTAGCCTACTGAATGTAGCCTATAAGTAATGTTGTTGCCTATTGCCTATGTATGTAAAGCACTGTAGACGAATAAACTGCAGCGATAGAGCTGTTGAAACAAACCTACTTATGCCACAATCCCACCGCCACAACAAGGCCTATAGATAAACTAAGACAAAAAAAGAAAGGAAGAAAATAAGAATGTATTTCGGCATTTGTGAATTTCTAGGCCTATATATAAAACACGCACACACCCACACACGCAGTCACACGCTCAAACGAAGTTCTAGTCATTGTGAAAGTTAATAAGTAATGGTCGATAAAAATACAAATACAATTTACAGTTGTCAGCAGCCAGTTATCATATCAAGTTATTGTTTTATTTTCTCTATAACTCCAATGTATATGTTTATGTTTACAACTATATATGTATAAATAAACAAACAAACAGCTATAGGCCTATTTATTTGAAAACCCTAATGGCCAATATAAAGTCAATACAGGCATCAAAAGACAAAAATGTATAGTAACACATAGAAACTTATCAAAAATAGAGCATGAAAAAACAAATAACATATGCAAAGGAATATAAGTATGTCAGGTGTCAAGTGATAAGAAAGGTATAGCAACACAACAAAAATAGAGCATGAAAAACAAGAC
>JAXIVH010000200.1:158695-161195 GCA_036785325.1 Urophycis tenuis
GCCTGCTTCTGTCTGCGCTCAGCCAGTAAGAGTCTGGAGGTGAACCGCTCCCAACGCTGGAGCGGAAACCACCAAGGAGTGCTAACTGCTTGGTGGTGACGCCTGCCAGAGATGAGACCCTCAGAGAGCCCAACACCTCCACACGGCCCCCCTGTCCCACGCCCAGGGGGCGGAGCCTCACTCACAGGCCTGCTGTGGTATGCCCACCATCCACCCCCTGTGTGTGTGTGTGTGTACATGCCCACCATCCACCCCCTGTGTGTGTGTGTGTGTACATGCCCACCATCCACCCCCTGTGTGTGTGTGTGTGTACATGCCCACCATCCACCCCCTGTGTGTGTGTGTGTGTACATGCCCACCATCCACCCCCTGTGTGTGTGTGTGTGTGTACATGCCCACAATCCACCCCCTGTGTGTGTGTGTACATGCACACCACCCCCCCCCTGTGTGTGTGTGTGTACATGCACACCATCCACCCCCTGTGTGTGTGTGTGTGTACATGCCCACAATCCACCCCCTGTGTGTGTGTGTGTGTGTGTACATGCCCACAATCCACCCCCTGTGTGTGTGTGTGTGTGTACATGCACACCATCCACCCCTGTGTGTGTGTGTGTGTGTACATGCACACCATCCCCCCTGTGTGTGTGTGTACATGCACACCATCCACCCCTGTGTGTGTGTGTACATGCACATCATCCACCCCCTGTGTGTGTGTGTGTGTGTGTGTGTGTACATGCACACCATCCCCCCTGTGTGTGTGTGTACATGCACACCATCCACCCCTGTGTGTGTGTGTGTGTGTGTGTGTGTGTGTGTGTGTGTGTGTACATGCACACCATCCCCCCTGTGTGTGTGTGTACATGCACACCATCCACCCCTGTGTGTGTGTGTACATGCACACCATCCACCCCTGTGTGTACGTGTGTGTGTGTGTGTACATGCACACCATCCACACCTCCCTGTGTGTGTGTGTGTGTGTGTGTGTGTGTGTGTGTTTGTAGTGTGTGTGTGTGTGTAGTGTGTGTGTGTGTGTGTGTGTGTGTGTACATGCACATCATTCACACCTCCCTGTGTGTGTGTGTGTGTGTGTGTAGTGTGTGTGTGTGTGTGTGTGTGTACATGCACATCATCCACACCTCCGTGTGTGTGTGTGGGTGTATAATGCACATAAGTGAGCTATTCCCTTAACTTATTTGATTGTATTTGTGTTATTGTTGATCAAACACTATGGGTCTTATCTCCCACATTTCTTCTGATTTTAATTTTCACAAAAATCGCAAGTCTGTTTTTCGTATTTTTTTGCTAATGATTCCCATTTCCTTTAACAAGTATTTTGTTTTTGAAAGGGTCCGTGTGATCCAGAAGGAACTGTGTGTGTGTGTGTGTGTGTGTTTATCCAAGCCACATTAGTGCGGTGGTATTTCTAAACACAACACAAACACGAGGCCCACAGCGTGTGATTACCAGGAGAGCTCTGGTTCCCTTCGTCCACCAGTCCTTGAGGCCCCACCTTGCTTCCTCCTCCCTCCTCTTCCTCGCGCCCTGCATCCGGTGGCTGGCTGCACTCAAACACCCCTCCCAGCCTTAACGAGCAGCCTCCAAAACAAGCCCTGCATTCTTAGCCCGCCTTCTTGTGTACAGTGGCACACCTACAATTACCCACGCACACACAAACCCTCAACGGCGGCCAATGCGTGCGTGAGTTGCCGGTTGTGTCTGGATGTGTCCTGCAGGGGGCACCGTTGCACCGTTTGTTGAGGGGCGAACGCCCCGCTGCTTGTCGGAAGGAAGAGGGATGGCTGCTGATTGGCTGTTGCCGGTTAACGACAGGAACACTAATTAAAGGTATATTTATAGACCCGCGAAACAGGAAATGTCTCTTAACTGGCAGATGCAGTGGCTATGCTGCGTTTGTTTTGTCACAAACCTACAGATGCAAACTTGTAACAGCAAACAGAATGATTTCAAACATGGGTGCATGTATTAATACATTTACTAGAAACTCTGCATCTGCGCGTGTGTGTGCAAACATTGGCTCATGTGTGCGTGTTCTTACATGTATGTGTTGGCGTGGCAGCAGCAGCATCCACAGTGCAAGTGCCTGTGGTTGGAAGGCCTGTTTCCGGGTGAGGGAATGCCATTAAAAAGGGCGATCATTCACTCCCTTTTCCTGAGCTTTCCCTGCACCTGGCTCTCTTTGTTTCAGATCCCCTCCGTTCACACACTTACCTCACCCTAAACCCACCGCCAGGTTGCCTTGCAAATTATTTACCCGGTCCATTTGCTTTGTAGTCCGTCTTGGGGATTACCTGTAAACTTAAGAGTCTCGGTCTTTTGGCTCTGAAGGTCAGCTGTGATTTCCCGGTTGATCCCCAGCTATGCTCATGGGTTTGCTGTCTGTGTTCCTCACACGTCTGACAAACATCCATCCAGGTCCTTCTCAGAAGGAATTAGTTGATCTGCTTTTAGTAGACGCATTTTTAGCCACTAGCTAGCCATG
>JAXIVH010000200.1:168284-170784 GCA_036785325.1 Urophycis tenuis
AGGGTTTGCAAGAGGGTGGTATAATGAGTGTGTGTGTGTGTGTGTGTGTGTGTGTGTGTGCGTGCGTGCGTGTGCGTGTGCGTGTGTTTGTGTGTGTATGTGTGTGTGCGTGTGCGTGTGTGTGTCTGTGTGTGTGTGTGTGCGTGTCTGTCTGTGTGTGTGTGTGCGTGTGTGTGTGTGTGCGTGTTTGTGTCGTGTGTGTGTGAGTTTGAAGGGCATCAGAGGGATGCAATTTATTTTTTGTGATGTGTGTACACATGTGAATATGCATGCGTGACTATGTGTGTGTGCGCACGTGCGTGCACGTGCGTGTCTGTGTGTGTGCGTGCGTAAGGCTTGACGTCATGTTTGTTCACTCTGCGGTTGCGATGGCATCGTCCCTGACGCCAGATGCCCGATAAATTGTGTCCCGTTTCTGTTGGGGCCCAATGAACACACACACACACACATACATATATACACACACACACACACATACACACATACACACACACACACACACACACACACACACACATACACACACACAGGCAGGCAAATGTGGGTCTTTTGTGCATCACTCAAACAAAGCAGGGTCGAGATCCTACACAAAGGTAAGTCTTTGATGTTCTCAACTTGTGGTCACTGACATGGAACCGGCTCCTTGGTTTCGACTGTCTGTCTGGGTACACACACACACACACACACACACGCACACGCACACACGCGCACGCGCACACACACACACACACACACACACACACACAGGAGTACACGTACACATGCAGGTTGACCCATTCCAACCCGTCTTGTGGTCACACATATCGATTTAAATGGCAGATCTCACAATCCGAACAGTTCTGAATGTGTAAGTCTTGTTTCGCTGGGGTCTTTGTTGATCGTGGTCATGTAGGTGAATCTTGTCTTCACAAATAGCAATATTTTGTGAATGTGTTGAGATGAATTGAGATGGCCTAAAATGGAGTGTCTGTGTTTCCAGGGCCTCACCTTACCCTGGCAGGCTGAAGGTAAACAAGCCGTCAGTGAGCAGGCTGCCCTGCCTCATGTCAACACATTCCTGATCCACTTCCAATTGAAAAACTAAATCCTGGAACAGATTAAATGTACATACGTTCTCACTAAATATTAATATTCACACTCTTTAGTGCAAACAAGCTGAGATCTAATGAATATTCTACACAAACCCAGAAGCCACCGGACGTTTCCCTGAGATTTTTCAAACAGGGATGTTTCGGCGCCTGCCAATCAAATGTAACTACAAGTCTGACTTGATTACATCTAAAATGGCTGCCTGTCTAGAAAGCAGCCTTGCATACGCACGGCCTTAACCTTCCCTCATGACTGCACCTGCACCAGTAACACCAGCAGCACCAGTAACACCACCGGCACCAGTAACACCAGCAGCACCACCAGTAACACCAGCAGTAACACCAGCAGCACCAGTAACACCAGCAGCACCAGCAGTAACACCAGCAGCACCAGTAACACCACCAGCAGCACCAGCAGTAACACCAGCAGTAACACCACAGGTAACACCATCAGTAACACCACCAGTAACACCAGCAGTAACACCAGCAGTAACACCAGCAGTAACACCATCAGTAACACCAGCAGTAACACCAGCAGTAAGACCAGCAGCACCACCAGTAACACCAGCAGTAACACCAGCAGTAAGACCAGCAGCACCACCAGTAACACCACCAGTAACACCACAGTTAACACCAGCAGTAACACCAGCAGTAAGACCAGCAGCACCACCAGTAACACCAGCAGCAGCACCAGCAGTAAGACCAGCAGCACCACCAGCAGTAACACCACCAGTAACACCAGCAGTAAGACCAGCAGCACCACCCACCTGGTTGTGGCTCCGCAGCAGGCTGCAGGTCTCCCTCTCCTGCTCCCTCTCCCTTGCCAGGCGCTTCTGCTCTTCCTGCAGCTGCTGCTTCTCCTCCTGCAGGAGGCGCATGGCCTTCAGCAGCTCCCGGCGCTCCTGCTGCACCTCCTCCACGCGCTGGAGGAGGTGCAAAAAGGAAGAAGAGGAACATGGGGGAAGAGGAATGAGAAAGGGGGAGTAACGGTGTCTCTGGTCCTGAAGTCACACACACACACACACACACACACATACACACCCACACACACATACACACCCACACACACATACAGGCACACACACACATACACGCACACGCGCCTCGATCAGAGAGAGGATGCTGGCAGGGATGTAGCATCTTGCTCAAGGGTTCTAAGGCAGGGAGCGAGGAGTCAATTTTAAGGACCAAGCCAATTTCCCAGCTTGGGATAAATAAAGTATTTCTATTCTATTCTTTTCTGATTGATTTTATTCTGATTGACTGATGCTGACGTTAGCCATGTCTCTATGTGTATGTGTGTGTGTATGTATGTATGTATGTATGTATGTATGTGTAGGTATGTATGTGTATGTGTGTATGTATGTATGTATATGTGTATGTGTATCTGTATGCATGTATATGTGTATGTG
>JAXIVH010000200.1:175784-183284 GCA_036785325.1 Urophycis tenuis
AAAGTCTCGTTAAATTGAGATAAATCTGCCTTAGAATTCTCCATTTGCATTTCTTTGTCATGCAAACCCAGCGAATACCCCTGTATTAATTTGCACTAGAGAAATGGCTTGGGACTGAATGGCTTGGCGTTTTATTTCTTCCTTTCCGATAATAAGATTTACAAACAACATTTCCATCAAGGAACAATTCAAACAAGCTTCTTTTGTGGTAAAAGGAGAAGATAAGATAATGGCCTGCACACGTTGGCTCAGAGCACGGCGACGCGACACATACTTGTATGTACACGGAGGCCAAGCTCAATAAATCAGCTGAAAACATTTTCAAAACACTTGTCACCGTTCTGCCTGTTGACACGGCCACATGACTCAACGATTGTCATTCCCAAGTCATCGCCTGATAATTCCACAGCGAGCCAACGTCAGCGTCGACACTGACAGCCACAGACGAGCTGTGTGTCAGACAGCGGCGCGGCCGCTCGGAGGCCAATAGCATGTGTGTCCCCTGGAGTGTGAAGCAACATGTGTGCACGTTTCTCCCTGGAAAAAACACACACACTTATTTCTTATTTTTGGTCAAAGTTGACTGACAGTTGGTGTGGTAAGGTACTGTGTTCCAACACACTAGTGATGTGATAAAATAATCACAGGCAGGAGCGGGAATCAATCACGCTGCAGAGCTGTGAGGGAACACTCTGATGACACGTTAATTATACACTTAGACAGCGGGTTTCTCCCTGCCTACTCAACAAACATGCCACAACCAATAACCTCCAAGGGCTTTTCTGAGTGCCTGTGTGTGTGTGTGTATTTGTGTGCGTGTGTGTGTGTGTGTGTGTGTGTGTCTTTGCATGTGTATGTGCGTCTCGCTTCTCAAGACTTTCAATCTCAAGACTTTCAATGCTCAAAGACGGTGTGGCATATTTCTCTTTCATTATCTTGCGACCACACTCATAAATGTACATTAGCATATGATGGAAATAGCATGTGTCTGTGGTCACAGTGCACACTGTCGGTCGTTGCTTGGTAGAATGTCCTTTTAATCTTGATCTTATTGACCCAGACTGCAAGTAGGATCTGTCTATGCACAGTTTCAGCCACTAGGTGGTGTCTGTGCACAACTAAACATACAGCAAGCAGTCTGTGAGGTCTGACGTTAGGCATTATTGTCACAAACCAGCTTCTTTATTGTGGGCCTCTGTCATCATGGTTGAAAGTGTAATTAATGGCTACCATGTAAAGATGTCGAGGTAAAATAAATTCAGTCATCTTCAGTTATATTATATGCCATATCAGTTACATTGAAGGCCATATCATGGGGTTAAAGTAGGTTAAAGTCAGTTCAGCATAGTTTAATAGAAAGGCTTATAGTAAACAAGTTAGTTAGTTGGTAAATGCAGCCCCTGGGACCGAAGCCCAGTATAAAGGCTGATGACAGGTCAACAGATAGACATATTTTGAATCATGTTTCATACGTCCTTTACATATCAGTGCAAGACGTGCACGCGTACCCAAGAGCACTCGTACACAGTGTGACCACCAAGACAAGAGAGAGAAGCAGCAGCCGTGGTCCATGGAGAGCCTCTGCTGTCCCAGGGACAGACGTCTTAACAACAGCGTTGTTCACTCAATGATAACACAGGCTCACATATCGAGCACTGCAGCCACACCACAAAGATCCCCGAGTTGAAAAAGGTTTCTCACAGTTAAAAGCCTTACTAGCCCAGTAACACGGCTTGTTTAATGAGCGACATCTTCACCACCTCCGGCAGATGAAACGCTGCGTGTCTCTGTGAACGCGTAGAAGCCCATGTACGTCAAAAAAGTCCAAAGGCTTGTCGCTCTTGTCCCCCCAACATGAAGAACTAACCATCAAACACACGTTCATTAGCAGGGATTACAACAGTTACATTTTCCAATCGACTTTTTCCAAATAAAACCAGCATCTTTATTCCCTTTTAATTGAGCCGGTGGATTTGAAGTGAGTTCTTAAGCGACGATAAAGTGTTTGTCTTTTGACTTTTACGACACATTAAGTTTTCCCCATTCACATTTCCTGTTAATTACGTGTGAGATTTGATGGGCCTGATGAAAGAGATGTGCAGAGTGGGGGGTGGCAGGGAAACAGAGGAAGGCGAGGAAGAGGAGGGCAGGGAACAATAGAAGGAAGACGAAAGAGCGGAAAGCAAACGCAGCTGCTGGAGGAAAAGCTCTTAATAAGAACCGGTGGGTAATAAAGGGCAGCGAACGCGAGCTCCCAGGCCGGGGAGGCAGAGCAGACCCGCTGCAGCCGCCCTCAGGATCAGCTACCGCACTGAGAGCTCCTTTGCTTTGCTGGGGATTTTAGCATGAAGCTACGCAAGCCTGGAGCCGCTCACAGCTATGTGGTGTTGACATACGGTGCGCATGTGTTAATGAGCTAACCGCTAAGGCTAACGTCTGAGACACATCGCACACACACACGCACACACACACACACATCGCACACACACACACGCACACACACACATCGCACACACACACACGCACACACACGCACGCACACACACACACACATCGCACACACACACACACACGCACACACACACGCACACGCACACACACACACATACACACACACACACACACACTCCATTTTGCTGACTGCTTGTTGAATCAACTGTAACACTGATGCATTGCAGGTCCAGGTGATTGTACACATTTAGAACAGGCATACACATGTGGTATATGCAGATGTCTGGGACGGCTGTGTGTGTGTGGCGTACCTTGAAGATGCCCACCCAGTCTTTAGGGTGAGGTGTAATGTACGGGGTCAGTGTGTAGCAACATTCCAGAGGTGCTTGCGGGAGGAAACTCTTCCCCACATTTTGAAAGATGACATGGGCAAAGTTGGACGTCTCCATGATGCTCATGCTGCTGCCAGGCGATGAGTCCACCACCTGGAATGATGACATCATACCCTGCTGGTCACTTCATTGGTCTGACCTGTGCAGTTGAAGGAAATATGATAGAAACAGAGAGAAGGGCGGGTAAACAAAGTGGGAATCCTCTCACCATCACTAGTAGAGGGCATTGTTGTAATACATATGTTACCTACATGTGCCTTTATTCGCTTAAGTATTGTTATTTTAACAATAGCCATTATGTTATTTCACATAATGTACAGTACAGGATGATGATAATGATGACCTCGATCATACATTGTATGTTCCTCACAAGGTAGTAAATGCAGCATAACACGAAATGCCAAAACGGCTAACCATGTAAGAAAAGACTAAACTTAGTTGCGCTATCTGAGCTACCATTAGCTTGTGAGCAGCAGGCCATGTCATGACACACACTGAGCTAACGTAAGACAGCTAGCACGATGGTGAATAACAACAAGACAACCGCAGGCTTATATTTCCTTCACAGGTCACATACAGATCATTTACACTTCTATAAATCTGGGAAAAACAAAAGCACATGATAAAACAGAACGTGATAGACAGGTTCGTTGCCTTTGCATCCGTAGCGTTGTTGTCAATGCACTGGCGATGATGCGTCGCTTCTTCCTGAAGACCAAATGATGCTGTCACTTCCGGGATGCTTTAGATGCTGTCACTTCCGGGATGCTGTAGAGATGCTGTGGGGGTGGGTACCATAGGGTGGGTACCGGAGCCCGCTGAGGAACACCCTGGATGCTGAGAGAGACATAGAAGATAATTATAAGTCCTCGATCAGGCAACTACTTGAGAAGTATATATATATATTACATTTCAGCTGAAGCAAGGCCATAGATACATACATTATGGTCCAACATACATGTTGCTTCGATGTTTACATTTTTATTAGAACATATACATTTAATTACATTTATTTTTTGGCATTACATACTCAAGGATTTTAAACGTAATTCGACATATTGTATAGACAGGATACAATTAACGGGATCATATAGTTACAAGAATAAGATAACCTCCCTGAAAAAAATGTTTATTTACAGTCAATTATCTTTTGCTGCTTTTCTACATTGATTGTGGTGAAAAAACTGTCCATGATATAATTTATCGATGTTGAACTTGATTGCAAGGAGGCGGCGGCTTTAAAAATAGTTTGCAATGATAGCCCGCCTTCCATCGTTGCTATTGGCTGTTGAGGTATACTGCAGCGCTGTGATTGGCGCACATCGCAGTAATTCATGGTCTCTTCTGTTTTGCTTCCTGACAGCTGTCACTACGCTGAGGTCAAGGAGAAAGAAGCATGGCGGCCTTGATTAGGGGCTCTCGCAATGTATTGCTCAGGTGGAATAAGCATGTCGCCCCTGCGTTCGGTAAAGTAATTCATTTATTGGTCCACATCTCGTCTGAATTGTACGTCTGTTATTGTAAGAGAGAGGATAAGCAAATGCTGTTCTGTAGCTTGTAGCTGCATTTAGCCTCATATTGTCACTGTCCAAGGAGATGAGCTCCTTCCTACTGATAAGAGACTGTAGTTTAAAACCCCACAATGCACACGTGCCGTCGTGCAATGAGCCATGACGGCTGCATTACCCACCTGTGAATCTAATCTTGGCTTTTGTCGTCGACTTGTTCTGACATTGCTGTTGACAAAAACATGATTCACCGCGTCTCGACCTACTGTCTATGAACATGTATGTCATGTGTTTAGTGTTTCATCTCGACCTACTGTCTATGAACATGTATGTCATGTGTTTAGTGTTTCATCTCGACCTACTGTCTATGAAAATGTATGTCATGTGTTTAGTGTTTCATCTTGACCTACTGTCTATGAACATGTATGTCATGTGTTTAGTGTTTCATCTCGACCTACTGTCTATGAACATGTATGTCATGTGTTTAGTGTTTCATCTTGACCTACTGTCTATGAACATGTATGTCATGTGTTTAGTGTTTCATCTTGACCTACTGTCTATGAACATGTATGTCATGTGTTTAGTGTTTCATCTCGACGTACTGTCTATGAACATGTATGTCATGTGTTTAGTGTTTCATCTTGACCTACTGTCTATGAACATGTATGTCATGTGTTTAGTGTTTCAATGCGTGGTGGTGGTGTCCCCCATCACAGGAGCAGGCTAACCCTAAAACCCCAACCCTACACGCAGTGGTGCTGGCAGACATTCCTACCCCTCATTTAGGACGTCACACAACCTCCAAAGACCTCATAAATGATCCCTTTCCCCCGCACACCCTGCAGGCGTTTCCTTAGCAGCTCTCTGGCTCCATAATGACCTTAGATATTACGCATTTGAGGGAGCCAGTGTCTTAACAGCGTGTAAAAAAAAAAAACGAGCTGATTCATACGAAACAGACCTAAATCAAACAGACCTTCACCTGAGGTCGAAGTAAACAGCAACAGTGGATGAATTTGAAAGGTGGAACTGGAAATAACGGGGGAATAGGAAGGGCAAAGTGAGCGCCATGAGTTTCTAAAGGCATGGTAACGTACCATGGTGAACAGAAGTCATCCTTTAAGTGGCCTAGCCCTGCTGCCAACAATCAATCGTAATTCAATATTACTCATTTAAATAAACTTAAATAAAAATGTATTTAAATAGGTTAGTTACCCCCCAAAAATCAATCTTAACAGAATCTAACCAGAGCCAACCATATCATGACAATTACAGAGAATGCCACACAATATTAAATGGAGTAATATATTATATATTCATAATCTGTATAGTTTGAGATCGACATTGTGGTTGTAATCACACAATTACAAAATTGTGATTTTATGTACTTGAGGTTGATATGATGGAGAATCTCTTAAATATTTCAGGCAGTATGTAAAAATGCTCAATCATTCTATTTTCACAATAAATTTAGGTTACAAAACTATCATAAACAACAATTACTTCATATTTATCCACTTAATTTGTTCGCTAAACCTTACTAATTACACAATTATTTATTGTTATAATTTTAACAGTATTATTAACTATATTATTAACTATAAACCATACATTTCACCTCTCATAATTCAGAAAATACCAGACCTTCAGAGATGTGAATGCCCCCATGGCACAGGGCATTCACATCTCATGGCTTTGACTCTGTTTTGTTTGTTTGTTTCATTTTGTGTCTGTTTTGTTTGACATAAAGCATCGGGGACTACCACATACTATACTACACTATATCATTTTTATTGCATTGACTTGTAAGCTGTATGGCTTTTTGTTTTGTACTTGCAATGCAATTCATGGAATGATGTCATTTTTCAACATAAACAAACACCAAAAAAATGCTTTCAAAGTGGAGAATGTTGAGAATCTTGCTAATCTTCGTCACCTCATTCTCCTTCTCCTCCTCCCCCCCATTTAGTGTCCAGCCGGTCGATGGCTTCCAAGACTCCGGTGGGCTTCATCGGGCTGGGGAACATGGGCAGACCCATGGCCAAGAACCTGCTGAAGAACGGCTACCCCGTCATCGCCACCGACGTCTTCCCAGAGTCCCGCAAGGAGCTGCAGGACCTGGGAGCTCAGGTGAGGAGACGCAGCGAGACGCACGCAGCCCATCACCGGAGCCTCGCACGCAGGTCTGCAGGGTGATGGATGACATGTTTCCTATTGACTGCCGGGGGGGCGGCAACGCATACTTCACCTCACATTCACACCTGTACTGCTCATGAGAGGAGGGCTGTCATTGAGGGCTCATTTACTCACACAGTAGTAAATCCTTTTCTTTTTTTTCTTTTTTAGAAAAGGTTAGTCAGGAGCTTCTGGCGGCCACGCAGCATATTTGCGGTGCGTTAGATCGCATGAGTGCCGCTCGAATGGAAAACGCAAAATGCCGAAAATGTGTGCTTTTGTGAGTCCTCAAATGCTTTGGGAGCCCGTCTGGACCACCTCCCTGGTTGTTGTTGTTGTTTCACCATTGCTGTCCCCCCCTGCCCTCTTCCTCCTCCTCTCCTCCTCCTCCTCCTACTCCTCCTCCTCCTCCTCCTCCTCCTCCTCCTCAGGTGTTTGACTCCCCGGCGGATGTGGCTGAGAAGGCGGACCGTATCCTCACCATGCTGCCCTCCAGCCCCAACGTGATCGAGGTCTACACGGGGGCCGCTGGCATCCTGAAGTAAGCCGGCCCTCTTTCATAGCCCGGTGGCAGCAAGGAGCGCTCCACCAAACGCTCCTCAGCACTGACTAAGTGGCCGGCGTACAAAAGGATAGCTTTGAAAGAAAGCTGTAAAAGGAGTTATTATCGGTTAATTACCGCACTGCAAATCTGACTCCTGACAAAGCCTTCACACTAGCTGGGCTCAGACATGTCTCCCAGGTGGGTTTTCAGGGTCAATTCTTTTGTGCGATGCTGAATTAAAAATGTGTTTGCGGTTAACCATTCAGCGGTTGTGTGAAAAGAAGTAGAGTGAGTTGTTACATACAATGGTGTCAATAAAAGTATTATTTGAACTGTATGCCAGAAAACTTGAAAATGAAGGCTTGTTCTGACTCAGCCTCAGTGTTCTGGTTTACATGGCTGAATCACGGTGCATGATGTCACCGCTCTG
>JAXIVH010000200.1:188284-190784 GCA_036785325.1 Urophycis tenuis
GGTTCCCAGGGTGGGACTGCGTGTGAAGAGCAGTTCTCATGGCTCCAGGGTTGTTAAGTTGGCCGATAAAGAGTCTGTTTTTAACATAACAGGCCGCATTAGCGATGTTGGCACATTGACTGTCGAAAGGGCTGGTGTTTTTTTTTGTTGTTGCTTTTTTTTTTTTTGTTCTTTCTACATTTTGAGCGTTTTGGTTTTAAACACCCCAGTTACAATTTCACTTGATATCTCTCGTGCCTTTTTTCTTTTTTGTTTGTTTCTTTACAGGCTCGCAGGGTTTTCATTTGTTGGAGGGGAAAGAAAAGTGTAATTATACTGCTGGAGCACATGAGGCTGCACTGCAAACCTTCCACCCCACGATGGGGCTTGGCTGGTAGTCAACTGCCCCATCATCCAGGTCAATTCTTCTATTGAGTGCTAAGGACTCAATTCACCTGATGAATAGCTGCCAGCCCCTGGGCCCTGAGTCCCCTCTGGAGGCCCTGAGTCCCCTCTGGAGGCGTGAGGCCGCTGGGTCCTGAGTCCCCTCTGGAGGCCCTGAGTCCCCTCTGGAGGCGTGAGGCCGCTGGGTCCTGAGTCCCCTCTGGAGGTCCTGAGTCCTCTCTGGAGGCGTGAGGCCGCTGGGTCCTGAGTCCCCTCTGGAGGCGTGAGGCCGCTGGGTCCTGAGTCCCCTCTGGAGGCGTGAGGCCCGCTGGGTCCTGAGTCCCCTCTGGAGGCGTGAGGCCGCTGGGTCCTGAGTCCCCTCTGGAGGCGTGAGGCCGCTGGGTCTGGCTGCTCAGAGCCCACGGCCTCCAGTCCCACCACACACACAGCTTTGACCAATTTGCATTTTGGAATCTCAGGCTGGTAAAATGCTGCGTGCTCTGCTCTCGGCCAGCGTTCCTCTCTTCAAGGTAAAGATTCAGATTCAGATTCCCTTCAGATTCCCTTCAGATTCCCTTCAGATTCC
This sequence comes from Urophycis tenuis, assembly GCA_036785325.1. NCBI lineage: Eukaryota > Metazoa > Chordata > Actinopteri > Gadiformes > Phycidae > Urophycis > Urophycis tenuis. The sequence goes on from JAXIVH010000200.1 coordinate 189,234, forward strand.
CTTCCGTCAACACCAGATGTGCTCGTCTCGCCGCCTGCCTGGTGCCTTCGCCGTCTCGCTCGCAAATCCAGTTCCATTGAGGCCCCTCGGTCAACAACGGCCACACTAAAGCCTGCCGCCTCCATGGAGATAGTCCTGCCCCCAGACAGCCCCACACCTGCCCCCAGACAGCCCCACACCTCACCACCACACCTGCCCCCAGACAGCCCCACATCTGCCCCCAGACAGCCCCACACCTGCCCTGGGAGCCAGGCACACGTGACACGCGGCCACAGACACTCGGTTCCCCGCGACACATGAAGCCATGTGCTCACGGGCATGTAAACATCATATGTACAAACTACAGTTTGTACCACCACTGCAGACACACACACACACACACACACACACACACACACACACACGGGACATCGGTTTACACAGATGCTCTCATTCATCTCGCGCCACACGCACAAGCGACCACTTCAAGAAGAGTGCTGTGTTTTAAAAGGTTACGGGGCTGTAATGAATTGCCTTACTTTGGGTTTTTTTCCTCAGGGTGGTTTTTGTGTGTGTGTGTGTGTGTGTGTAATGAAAACGAGCGCTAATTAATTTAGCGCGCCGCTACAAAACACAACAAACCCAAATAATTTCTGTGATCTTCTTGGCCCTTCACACACTCCATTTCACCCTCCTGTGTGTTCACGGGTAATGGGTGGCATTATAGCGCCCTGCTGCCCGCGCTGCCCTCGCTCCACGCAGCGTTTTGATAGCAGGATTAACTGGGACCTGCTGATGAAGGGGAGCTGGAGATGAAGGGCCCAGCTTGTTTGTGTCTGGTGGAGCGCACAACACTATACAGGAACCCTGCAGGAAGGGGGCCACACACACACTCACTCACTCACTCACTCACTCACTCACTCACTCACTCACAGCCAAAACACACACACACTCACTCCTCACTCACTCACTCACTCACACACACACAGCCAAACACACACACACTCACTCACTCACTCACTCACACACCGACACACACACACTCCGAACACACACACACACAGCCAAACACACATACACATACACACACACATGCACACGCACATGCACATACACATACACACACACACCCACACACACAGCCAAACACACACACACACACATGCACACAGCCAAACACACACACACACACATGCACACACATACACACAGCCAAACACACACACACACACATGCACACACACACACACACACACACACACACAGCCAAACACACACACACATACACACACACACACACACACACACAGCCAAACACACACACACACACACACACATGCACACACACACACACAGCCAAACACACACACACACACACACAACGCGCGGCCGACATCAAAGGACTGAGCTACATGGCCACTTGAGTCTCCCGGGTCATTCATGGTGACCGTAGTGCTGTTGAGGCACCACGGCTGAAAGGCGCAGGGGAAGTTCTCCCGCAACTTATTGCGTGGAGTCGGTTACAGCTCCGTTTGGACTTACAGAGACGGTCGATTTCGGCTTTTGTTCCGG
>JAXIVH010000200.1:212298-267298 GCA_036785325.1 Urophycis tenuis
TTTCCTGCTGCCTTCAGTCTCGGCCGTCTCCACGCAGTAAAGCGAGCCTGCGTGCTGTAAAAATGAAACCAGTCGCGGGGAGAATTGGACTAATCTGCAAAGTCATTGGCTGCTGAAACAGCCATAAAATAATTACACTCAACACTAAAACAAAGTGCTTATTAAATCATTTTATACAATATCTCACGCTCTGCCATAGCCCATAACATGCAGCTCCACAAGGAGCCAGACCTCATGGGGAAAGTGACTGAACAATCAAGTTCCATTTAACAACTCCATCATTGTCAGATTGCTGAGTAAGACTTTTGGGAGACTAGGCTGCTATTAATACACTGTCACTAGTGTTATGTGGCCATTACTTGGACATTAAGTGACAATACATCATGGTGGCTTTTATTTTCTATTCACAAAGGAATTGTTTTACCAATTGGTAATATAACCTTCTTCTGTTTTTGTTCTGCCAGGAGATCCAGTTGAGACAACAGTCCTTGACATGTTACAGAGAACCTCCCTGGACCTTTACATGTTACAGAGAACCTCCCTGGACCTTGACATGTTACACAGAACCTCCCTGGACCTTTACATGTTACAGAGAACCTCCCTGGACCTTTACATGTTACAGAGAACCTCCCTGGACCTTTACATGTTACACAGAACCTCCCTGGACCTTTACATGTTACAGAGAACCTCCCTGGACCTTGACATGTTACAGAGAACCTCCCTGGACCTTGACATGTTACAGAGAACCTCCCTGGACCTTTCCCTCCTTCCACACATTGTGTCCCTCTACACTCTGCTGTTCTGTTGCACCTGCATTACAGCAGCTTTCTGCCGAGTTCTCCTTAGAGATTGAGAAAATCCTTTTGTAAGATGGTGAAAGTTTCTTGTAACACATGGTGCATCCAAAAAAAGTTTACTTTTTCAGTAAAATGGGTTGAACAACCTTGCAAGAGCGCACAATCTCCAATCAACAATTGCATTTCCTGGTTTGCACCTGAATTGTCATTGGTTTTACTCTCATCATTTGCAGGTCAACTCAAAGCCTCCCTGTGCGTTGGCTAACTCTACACACACCATGCCAAATCACGGCTGTAATCCATACTGTCCATCACATAGTGAAATTAGGCCAGAGTGCATTGACATCAGTCAAAATGAAAACCTCTGATGACTTGTATTGTCTTCACTAACTGATTAAAGCGCAACCTATTCCTTGTTGGTTTTATCCGACAGGATGGAATTTGTTCAACTTAGCTCCTTTCATTCTATAATTAGCTTGTTGGCAGATTTTAGATTGAGTCTCTTCCTGAGGAATTGCCCGCCGACACCAGAGTCCAATTAGGAAACGTGATGCAACACACATTTAGATTTTGACACATGCCGTTGAACAGTCACGTCACTCAATCAAGACGTTTGCTGCTCGTGAAATTGTATCAAGCAACTGGAGCAACGGAATGACGTCTTCACGTCATGAAATAGGCCTACTGAATGACGTACTGAATGGCGTCTTCACGTCATTCAGTGAAGTCTTCACATCCTCACGTCATTCAGTAGCTACCATTCATTTTACGTTTTCATTTCAATCTGAAGAAACCCAAATGGTGTTCACACAACTCTCTTAGTCCATGAGAACGAGGTAGGATCTTCTTGAACACATTGAATCTCATTCATGAATCCACGACTTCATTTGTGTATGGAACGGCCAAATCCATCACAATTATTTGCTGTGCGTGTAAACATATTCATATTCAATCTGTTTACATAATATGTTCAGTTGAATGTATTAGTGGTCAATATTGTTTCACTTTGATATCCATTACCTATAAGAGGCATGACTATAATACAGAAGAAAAGACGTAGGCCTACAACTTCTGCACATATGCAGGTCCATGCGTTTGACTTGTGGTGCATTTAGAGGGCTAAACGTACAGATCAGCCAGTAGTTCTCCTCAATGGTTCACCTAGAAAGCCACTCTCGTCAAACACCGTACTGGAATCGACCTCACGACAGACGCCCTGCCCGCCACACAGCCTCCAGAATGATCCCCCCAGTCGTGTATTACCAGACCACTGCGTTTGACAGACCGCTTGACGGCCATGGGAATCAATCCCAGAAAGAGATCATACTCTGCCGTAGGCCCCCGAGCAAGGCACTAAAGATACAGTGAAGATACCGTTCCATCTGCATCCATATCTGTTCTGTTCCGGATGCTTCGCTACATGCCGACATGCTGCAGGTGCGAGGTTCATACAGTCATGGGATGTCAAACGAGAGCTTGTTTATGAAAGATGATCACGGGAAAGATGATTACGATTTATTATACAATAGAGAACTAAGTTTCCAATCCTGCTTTATGGATATTTCATTATGACAGTGAAACTACGATACTGTTCCATATAGGCCTATATCCCATAAGCTATTCTATTCACATTTTTACTCTGCCTTTTCCTTGGCATAAAAGCTCATAGCAGCCGGGCCTGGCTTCGGATAGGGCTGTGTATAGCTGTCTCCTGTGCACCGTAAATAATGTTGATAAAGACGACACTGAAAACGACTTTCAGGCGTCCCCGATTGATTTAACGTGACCTCAGTTTCCAAATGATATTGGAAACCTGTTTAAACAGATGAAGGACTAAATTGTCTTGCTTGTGTCCGCATTAATCTCTCATTCATCATCATTACTGCGTGATTGCTCCGTCCACGCCTCCGCCAGCCTTGCGTTACGACGACGGCCTGTAAATTAGAATGTAATACAATTTGAACGGCGACGGCAGCAGTGGTAACACATCCAATCGGTGCAGTGTTTTTTTTCCTCCCCCCCCACGCCCACCCCCCTCTCTCGTGTCGGTGGACAGCTGCTGTGCACCGCCCCTATCAAAACGCATTGTGGTCGTCAGGGAGCTGGGGAGCGCAGTGCCAATTCCCGCTAATAGGATCTTATAAACCTGACATAATTGCTCTGACTATATACGTGCGATCGTTGCGAACATGTTCCAGCTATTAAATGGCGCGTTGATGCTACGGTTGGAGCCATAAGCCATTGAGTGATTTTTAGGGGTGGTGCTGCTAGTATAATATGGGATTTATCATGTCGTAGTAGTTGGTAATTTGCCTCACTTTTTTTTGGCACGACGGTGACAAGGATTTAAGGATGGTCATACGTGTGACCCCTGTACAGAACTTGTATTTAGACTGGTAAAAACAAATGAATTACCCACAATGTCGGGCTTTGTGTCAAACAGTAGGCCTCTTCTAATACGTTGGATGAATTGTGTAACCCTTGGAATATTCCAGTCTCGATTCGTGCATGCCGGCGTACCATTTTATTATGCACAAACCAAGGCAATGGCCTCGCAGGAACATTAGTGTTTCTGCATGTATCCCGTATCCCTATTTAACTCAAGATGGTGCTTGATAACTTACATAAATCTGCCTTGTATTTTCAGCCCCGAGCCGGGCGGCTTAAACGGTGTATTATTCCAAACATATGCATTTTAATAAGCTCGGTCACACTTACAAGAGCTCCCCTTAATAAGGCCATCAATCACACGTGTGCGGATGGAGAAAAAAACACGCTCAAAGGTTGTGTTTATGTTTGCGTGTGTGTGTGTGTGTGTGTGTGTGTGTGTGTGTGTGTGTGTGTGTGTGTGTGTGTGTGTGTGTGTGTGTGTGTGTGTGTGTGTGTGTGTGTGTGTGTGTTTTCGTTTAGATGGGTTTGGTCTTCTGATTTACATGCAACTTTTATTTCGTTTACCGCTGGAGAAATCTTCAAAATTTTAATTTCCTGTGGCCTAAATAAACACCCGAAACAGGGCGCTATTTAAAGCTTATTATCGATAACCTATGGGCTATTGGATTAATTTGGCTAGTTAATTAATTTTCAGAGTGAAAAAATAAAACACAACAATTGCTGTGACGGGGATCGTCTCATATGTGTTAGAACTACCATGAATCTAAAGGCGAGCCTCATCCACGATCACATCGCTGGAGAAAAGATCCACACTAAAATAAGTCCTATATGAAGGGGATATGTGCTATATCTCCTTCCCTTTGGAACATACAGGGTTTGAACGGTGCGTTTCTCTTGCCTTGTCGACTTCACAACGCTTGTAATTTACATCAGTTGAACAAAGCCAATTAACAGCTCAAGGATTGGAGAGGCCACGCGATCATTGATTTCTTCCCCCTCCTTTTGGCATAGCATTATATTCAGACAACTAATTCTGTATTGTCGATTAAAGTAGATAGAGAGAGAGAGGGAAAGGCACACAAAAATATATGATTGGCGTTCACTCGGCCTGGGGACCATTTAACTGCCACGGTCAATCTCTGGTTCCATCGGGATTTCAGGGCCAGTCCTCTGCGTTCTGACACCGCACACATGAGAGCTAAATGACTAATATTATGTGATGGGGCATCGGACATCTGATTTAAATTGCATGTACTGCTTACTACCTGTGCTAATTAAATTTCTGGTTTCATTAAATGGGACATATCGGCTGATTTACAAAGAGCTCAGTGTCCTGTTATTCAGTCCATGTTGGTCGATGCGCATCCAATATGTTGCATTTTGACTTCAGCGATGGAAATTTCAAATTGCTTCATATACAATTAAATTTTAATAAAATCGAGAGACAAGAATTAATACATTATCTGGCTTTGTTTATTGTAAATTAGACTTCGAGAACAACCTACCAAAAAAAAAATCGAAATGAAATCAGCTCAGTGTTATTCGTCACTTTCAAATCATTTATCTCCATGAAATACTAGGCCACCGGAGAAGTGCAAAGCAAAGGAAATAAAATAAGAAGAATTTATATATAGGCATCCAGTGAGCTCACACACTCACTCTGACCTCGCCTATAAGAAAATGGACTTGTTATAATCTCTAAGTGGAGCGGCCAGGAACGACGCGTTCGAGTCGAGGGGCGGCGCGTTTCAAATGTTCCTCTTGTTTTGTTTCACATCGCTTGTCTGTGATTGTCCACTATGTCTTCTCTACCCCCCCCTCCATGCTCCCCCTCCTCGTTTGAATGCCTCTCTCCTCATCTCTTTCCCCCGTCAAGCTCCGCGCCCGCTCCCTTGGCGCCTTGTTACCGTTTGGTAGAAAACGATCTCCCCTCGACCACGCACGCGGGCAGCTCGGGCGTTATCATTAATTCAACACTCAAAATTCATCCGAACATACATCACTTAATATTTTTTTTCAATCTGCACAATTCGTGCGCCAAGGGTCCGTCAGGACAGCGATGGAGAAAAGGGGGAAATATAATGAGACGCCACAGTATATTTAACACATTCCCTTGTTATAAAGGAAGATGGGAAGCATCATTCTCGTGTAACTAACAATACATGTAGGTCAATTTGGACGCGTGTGGAGGTCTAGGAATAATGATGAAATGTTAACGTCATCCATCACAGAGATGTAAATGTTTTTTTGTTTTCCACTTGAATCAACATTTTCCCTACAAAAAAAAAAAATGTTTTAATCAATTGCGTTTATTTTGTCCCATGCCGTCAAATTTCAGCTTGCTGTCTTTCTCTAAAATGAGGTTTTACAGTAGACCGTTTGTTATGTCTGTTGTGCATTGAGACCTCACGTTATTGGTCATCCCGGCCCAACAGCTGAGTCTGATATGTGTATGGCAGGACTACCTGTTCGGGTGAGCAAGTGCATGTGTGTCTCATGCTATCGGCATTCTATCCATGTGTTGTATGTAATAACTCTATGGCACTAACGAAGAAGAGACAAATCGTGTTAGAGGACACATCAGCGTGTGTCTCGTTTTATCTGGTCATGGGCACTTCTTCTCTCTGGTCCAATGTCACTGAGGAGGACTTGCTAAGAACCGAGGGGCTGAACGGGAGGAAAGCGTCTGTCCTGCTCGTCGGGGAGCAAGCGAAGTCCGACCCGGGTGGCCTTGGCGGAAGTCCGCCCGGCTGACTTGAGTGGCAGGCCAGGCAGGAGCAGGGGCTTCCGCCCGGCCCGAGGCCGTGCTGCGTCGGGCTGGGGTACAGAGAGGGGTGCCTGAACGCGCAGAGCAGCTCGGGCCTCTGGTACGGATGCGACAACATCCGGAAACTGTCGAGGGACCTCAGGGGGCTGGCGAACGGCGTGGTGGGGGTGGGAGCCGAGCCGGCCCCGACCCCCAGGTGGGGGTAGTAGTGTAGCGGCAGGTGGGACGGGAAAGGGTACGGGAGGTTCCCCGTGGCGGCGGCGTGACTCATCATATAGGTGTAGAAGGCGGGGTCAGCTGGGTGGGGCCACGTCATGGCCAGACGCTGTCGCTTGTCTTTCATCCTGCGGTTCTGGAACCACACCTGCAACACACACAGGTGTACAGAATGAGCGAACCGGACCGACGGTTCTATTGGAAAGAGGGAAGGCTTAAACGAAAGACTGGCGAAGGGAACGAAATTGAGTTTCAACGACTGGATCCTGTAAGCTTTAGACGTCATTTAAAAATGTTTTATTTGCAAATGAAGAGGGGTGGAAATTAATAGGTATAGGAATAGGACTATCCCATGAAATGCAACCTCTAAATCCTCCGGGTGAACTTCTATATCGTAGCCTGTTTAATGTCTGCTCTCCCAGATATGTTAATTCACGTTTATGACGAGGATAAACAAATTAAAAAAACAACCTTACCTTGATTGTAGTTTCAGGTAAATTCAGGGCAGCTGCCAGTTCGCATCTCCGAGGCCTTGAGACGTAATTTTCACGATAAAATTCCTTCTCCAGCCGTCCAATCTGCTCCCGAGTGAAGGCGGTACGGTATCGCCTCATCTGATCGGCTGCGTAGGCCAGCGACGCCTGGCTCGGCCCGTTTTTCCCCGAATCCGCATTGTTTTCACCCGGTAGGATCGGTGAATTAATATTTCGACCTGGAATGATAATTATAATGATAATAACAATGGTAAAAACATTAGATTCGATGTAATTAATATGTCAATGGGCCCATGGGATTCCCCTTAGAGTGGAAGCAATTTCAACACATTTCAATCACGGCAAATAAAGCGAGTTATTTCGTTTCTGTGGGCCTGTACTATTTTAATAACGCAGTTCACCCATTTAATAACAGGTCGCTGATTGGGCCTTAAATGATGCAGCGTTGCATGCAGTCCAGACTAAATGACCGTCGGCCTATCGTTCTTACGAATATACCAGACTATTGAATTATGTTGTCATTTTGTGTGTCACCTATTCATATATGACATGCTTAAAATGTATTATTGACACTGGGGATATTACAATTCCAATGCAGCAATATATATTTCAGCATTTTTATGATAGGCTATTTTAAATGAAGAATGTGTAAACTGAAAACTCAACCCATGGCTAAATTAACAGGCCCTTTCCCTTCCCTTTATGGTTGCGGTTTATGTAAAAATCTTGTCCAAACATATACTTATTGCATATAGGCTTTCTTGGTAAAGAACCCAGGATGTGGCGCCGATGTGACTCGTTTAAAGCGGACTGGGTGTAAGTGTTGGTCAACGTCTGGGTGTCAGCCCAGCGTGTATCCGACCACACTTGTCACTTCTCATAACAGCTGTGCAGCACGGAGTGAAAGCTCAATTTGTAAAAAAAAAAAAAAAAAAAAAAAAAAAAAAAAAAAAAAAAAAAACTGAACAGACTGCAAATAACAGACGCAACAACAACCTAAAATACAGAATAAAGGTCTCGAAATGTTTGATGTTCATAAGTGGGATTTTTTATAACATGTATATGAATTGTAGGCCTACATTATTAATTCTATCCACACAATAGCCCGGATAAAAATACATTTAGCCTATTACTATCGAATCAAATGAAAGATCGTGGTTTTCCTGCAAAATGTGCCGTTTACCTTTCGATGTGGGGTAGTCCATGCTTTCTGGCGTGCAGCTGACGTCGATTTCTTCGTAGAAATCAGACTCTGTGTCTGAGCTGCTGGTTTCTCTATGGGGGCGATCGTTGCGGTGTCTCTCGCTGGATGAAGACACGTTGACCGGTCTCATGTCTGCGCACATATTCCGTCGTACACTCTCCTCCAGCTCCATCTCGCCTCTGTCTCGGGCGTAAGGCGCAGCGCCGGGACTCGTACAGTTCCTGGGGACCGTCTTCCCTTGCGGTTCTCGCGCTGGACTTCCAACTGCTTCCGACAAATTAGACCGATTCTTACCAACGGCCGTCCCATGCTGACCTTCCTCCGCGAGCATCACCATTTCCTTTCTATTTTCCATTACCTTCCCTCCTCCCCCCCCCAAAAAAAGAAGCCTACGACCGTGTGTGCGAGGTGAGCGTCAACTTCGGGACGAGGAACGAAAACGATTTGCGAACGAAAGCGGGTAGTTTTCCCGGAGCGCTAGTGAAGCAAAATCTCGGAGAGATGCGATCCTTTCCTTGACCCTGAGAGAAGCGAGCGCTCCAGAGTTCGGCAGCAGCTCTGGGAGGGATCACCATTTGCCCTCTCTTCCTCTCGAGCTGTCATTCTTAATAGCGTAGTCGTCATGATGGTACCCCGATGACGACACGCATTGATTGGATGTGGGTAAACACAAGGAGCAATCACGGCGGGAGAGAGATCGGGAGGGGATGGGAGTGCAGAGAGAAAAAAAAAAAACCAGCAGCAATAAAAACTAGAAGGAGCGTGAATCCAACGTGAAGCGGATTGTGTATTAAGATCTCATCCTTCCTGGTGTTCGTGGATGAGTTTGATGTTTCATTTTCTCGGTCGCTGTTTTCTTCAACAGTCAGTTTATTGAACTGTGAATAAAATATACAATTCCATTTCTGAATGCATTTGTGTTTATTGTATTGCTGTATTGCTTTGTAGTCGGTGTTTTATCAGGCAAAAACTGGAATTTGGAATTCACTGAAATTATGAGATTATTCAATTAGGCCTATAGAATCCACACGCAAACGTGTTATTTAGTCTATATTCTAACTGTGTAACGCATCCCTTGCTCGTTTTTTACATTATATACGGTCGTTTATTTATCACTGCATATAAAATAGGCTATCTGCTTTTAACTGCTTTAAAACACAATGAGGTTTTATTGCGTATTTGGTTACATTGTATAGTATACTTTTGGACAAGCATGTCTGACTCGGTTTCTGTGGTTTTTATGGTATCATCATAATCACAGTGAAGATATAGGCCGAGCACTTTTGATATTGACTGAACTTCTAATTGGTTGACGAATTGGGCTCACAAAGACGACGCAAAAATAGCCCAGATAGCCTGTTTGGTTTTCCACAACGGGTCAGTCTATAAAATAGGCTGTAATGAAAAGCTCACGTCCCCGCCGCATTTACACATGCGCAGTTAAAAGCTCCGTCGCACAAGGGCCGTTGGAAAAGCAACCATATAGCAGAAGTAACCGTTGAGGTGTTTTTAGATTAGGGCCACAGTGAATGCTGCACACTTTTAACGTAGAGCTGTGTTCATGAGTTCAAGTAAGTACCATATTCTTATACCACAAGCAAAGCTACAATTAGTTTGTTTTATAATTGTTTAGGCTTGTAACTCTAACTCTGACTTAGACTTAGGCCTCATTTGTTACCTTAGAGATGAAACACTTAGACCAGAATACTCTGTCTGTTATTTCTAATTACACGTACGCTCTTAAACAGAAACTTTGAAACCACTGCGAAATGAGCGACATGATAATGTGTTTCATTCGTTTACCCCTCCCCATTCAGTTCGGAATAAAATAACGCAACGAAAAGGCTCCTTCGGTGAACTCAATTCTTTGGAAACGGACTCATTTTAGATGTACACTTGTACACCGCGTACACACGTTCGACGGGGGTCCTGCGTTCATATCGATGATGCTGTGGGTTAGGGCGTCACGTGGCCCAGGGAGGAGCGCGGGGCTGCGGCTCGCGAGAAGCCTTCGCTGTCCTTGTGCGCCCTCCCCTGTCCACGAGGAGGAATACTACCCGGCAGCAGCTGACCCCTCCCCCAACCGAGCGGTGAACACAGAAATGAGCAGAATTCCTTTGAGTCTACATAGTTACACCCTCCCCTCCCTCCCTCCCTCCCTCCCTCCCTCCCCATCCCTTCCTCCCTCTCCTTCTCTCGCCTTCTCTGTCTTTGGCACTGTCGGTCTTATCATCTGTCTGTCTGTTTGTCTTTTCTTCGTGGACTTTCTTAATTATCTAGAACGTTTACAATACGACGTTACCTTCCTATTACTGGTGCATCTTGTTGTCGTGTTGTTATGCTTCAATGAACTCTGGTCAAGTTTGTCAGTCAAGTCAGAGCATGACATACCTTACAAATAAACACGACACTTCGCAAACAATCCCTTCATGGTTTTTCTGGGGGGGGGGGGGGGGGGTCTTATTAGGCAACTGATATGATACATTTCTGTCGGCATCATTTATTAATGTCTTTACATTTTCATGGAAAGGATTGACAATATTTATTTAGCCTACTTTTGGTCGTAATGGTAATCCCTCTAAGTTTGAGGACTTCATAGGAACCTGATTTCGCTTGAAGGTATCGGAGTGACACGCGGGTTCCCGGCGCGGTGCCTCCTGATGCCGCTGAGGTGGCTGCTGTTGACCACGTTGAGTACAGAGCAGTGTAGTTCTAAACACGAATGCCCAAACAAATTAAAAAAAAAACGAGAAGCTGTTTTATGAAACAAGAAAGTGAACAAAGTATTCGGGGAACTGAAGTAGCCATGCCGATTTTAACGACCGATACGTAATTGCGTAATGGTAAACCAGGCTTCTGGTAATTGTTTTATCTTGCGTAGGCATGTGGTACTATTCGGTATATTGATGATATACACTTGCAGATAACTTTGTTGCAATGAAAGCAAAACTGCGTAACATAATAAGTCTGAAGGCCACTGTATCTCGTGATCTATCAGCAGATAAGGCTCAAGATTACTTTTTGCGCAACCGAAGGACGGCCTTGTTCCTTTACAGTAGTGTCCTGCTGTGTGTCTTAGATAGTGAAGGACACCGGATGGGTTTGGAGAGCCGATTGTTAAACTACTTTCCATTGATTACCATGAAGAACTTTGTAATAACCGTACTGTGTAGATGCTTTATTTCTGATGGGTTTTTTACACACCACACTAGGTAAACCAAATTTATAAACTGTCCGGCTCTTTAGAGAAGCAAAAAAATAAAATACAAATGAAACCTGGACACCTTTATGTGGAGTTTTCTCTCGCGTCTAGTTTGGGGGTAGATCAAAGAGGGGGAGCGCCCCCCGCGGCAGACATTGCAGAACGCGCCCCCTTGGTTTTACTAGGGAGGCCAACTTGAACTTGACCATGGAGTCTGCGCACTGCGCATGTAATCCAATCTCGGCAGTGAAATACTTTGGGTTTTTACCGCAAAATCATTTGATCAGAGCACGCGAAGACTTTGGTTAGAGTGTGTTATGACAGTCACCTTGTAACTTTGGATATAATTTCGGGGAAGGCATGAGAGAGAGAGAGAGAGAGAGAGAGAGAGAGAGAGAGAGAGAGAGAGAGAGAGAGAGAGAGAGAGAGAGAGAGAGAGAGAGAGAGAGAGAGAGAGAGAGAGAGAGAGAGAGAGAGAGAGAGAGAGAGAGAGAGAGAGAGAGAGAGAGAGAGAGAGAGAGAGAGAGAGAGAGAGAGAGAGAGAGAGGGGGAGAAGAGAACACACATATATCGTTAATGACTCTCCCGTCTTATTGCTTCAACTTGGCCTTGAAAGTAGATGACGCAGCGGCCAGGATGTCAACTGGCTGATCGCGACATAGGCCCATGCCTTGAGAATGCAAGGTGATTATACTGTTGCCCATCTTTCTCCAACCAACTCGTTTAGTAGCTATTCAAAATGCTTCACTGCACGACTCCTTCCCCTCTGCTCGGATGCTGGTTTAGCGGGTGATTAGGCCTGGATTACCCCCCCACCCCATTAATACGATAGTATTGTGTGTGAAGTAGCCCTGGAATATGGCTTATCACCAATTCAGTAGTAGCTATGTAACGCGCCAGGTGCAAGGCCTTATCACTTTACGAGTGCGCGTTTTACTGTTTGGTTGGCTTTTCCTCCATTGTGTCTTAAGAAACGCAGTCGTTTGCAGTTGGATGTGTTAAGGTGCATGTGGTCGGAGTGGCCAACCTCCAGGTTCGTCCATTGAGCTCGTGTGTGTGTGTGATGAATCCGCATTAGGATGTGACCTATCATAGCGGCTGTCCTCGTGTGTAACTATTAACTGTTTGTGCAACAGCTTCGCTCAGATCACTCGCGTTTCAGTGTGGGCCTGTAAAGTCTATATATTTCTGAGCACATGTATTGGCCGTTGCGTAATAGGCTATAGCTCAATGGGCCAAGTTCGGATCAAATGTGGGCCTACCAGACGGAGAAGACGGTGCCCAGACCGTTTGAATGTGGTTGCGCTCAACTCACTCTGTGCATTCTTTACCATTTAACGGATCTTGATTTTCTAACGTGTAGCCTGGTTGCCGATTACATTTTATCTTGTTTTTCCAGAAGACAGACAGATATTATGTTCTGTTTGGACTTTCCAAATTATATGAGGAAAACATATTTGATAGCCACTGATTCGAAGATGGATAGGCTAGGCCTACTATTTCACATAATTCAGTTCGGTAGGCATATCAATGGCCATTGTATAACCAATACATTGACGTGTGTTAACCAATAAGATACATCACTAACCCACACACACACACACATCATACAATACAATATCGGAGCTAGAATGTATAGTTTAGTAAGCTATACTATTGTGGTCCTTAACACTACGCAAAACGTTACATGTTTTTTTTATGGAGACGATGAAAACAAGTCTAACGGGTATTTTCGATTAGGGACTGGTTCAAATACAAGTCATAAATAAAATATAGCGTTGATTCTGAAACTAAATGTGTGCTCCGTTTTTTTGTTTTGCTTGTAGCAAGCTGCTTCTATTGTTCATGGCATTGTTTCGCTGACACGAGAGCGCTTGAGGCCTAAACACAGGTAATGCGTAATGTATTTCCTTCATTGCATCATTATTCTTTTTTCCAGGTAATTGCTGGCGTGGTTGTGCTGGATCTAGTTTAAACGCCGCGTAGTGTCAATGTGTAATGCGGTTAATAACTCAGGGTGAAGCGGATCAAAGCGCAAATTAGATACGTAAAGAAACAGGCCTCATCTGCAGCCTAATAAATGTTGTACCACGCTTAAATATATCTATCATTATATATGTTCGTCATTTACAGGTGGCTTCAGCTTTGTTTGATTTTATTCTTTTATTTTATTTTACTTTTTTGTTGAGTTGAAAATAAGATGATTATGTTATTCGTTTGTTTCGCCTATTTGATAGCCTGTTTTGTCAATGCGATTGTTTAAGTGTTGCTGCTTAAAAATAACGAATGGGATTCTGCACTCTCCAGCAAAACAGGGTTCGTCTTTGGAATCCCAATGTATGAATAGACAGCAAGTGTAAAGTAGGATTTAGGCCTAATCTAAAGATGTGCATCTTAATTCAGGTTTATGATCGACGTATTTCCACGTGAGCTGTGTGGACCTCGTGCTCTCGTATTGGAAGCAGCATCACGCATGAAACATAAGTATAAGCTCAAATAGAATTGAATTCAAATGGGGCATATGTGAGAGTTGCTTATCAATAACCGTTCCATGCAATTTAGAGAAAAAAATAAATTTTGCTCGCTTTCAAAATATATGTTTATTAAAAGCAGTGCACGAGACGCTCAATAGCCTATTGAAACTGTACCACATAAATAGAATCGTTACAATTCACGGATATGTTTTAGTTTGTATATGTGTTGTATCTGTTTGGAGGCTCAGTGGTGAGTGAGGTGATTACGACAGCTCGCCGTGACTTTGACCGTGAGACTGCAGCCCGCCGATGTGAACGTGTCCATTTGGATTCTGTTGTGTCCTCCCATTGAGCGGGATAAACACTTTACAGACATTCTAGGGTTCCGTTCATCTCACCCCGATTCATTGTTGCACCAAAAGCACACTTAGCCTAGTCCTATATGTCGTATATGTCGTATATTTTCGTTGCCGAAATTCATAGGATTCATGGGATTAGGCCTTACGTACATTCGATGTGTAAAGCCTATACAATACACAATTCGTAACATTTCAAAACGAGAAACAGACATGCAAAACGGATACTTTGTGAATGACAGGCCTACAACATTTTTTTCAAAGTGCAACATATAAGACATGTTGGTTATGTCTTTATGAAATAACATCATATCATCATAGAACTCAATGACCGATTTCGACAATAGTACAGAATCACAATGTTGCCACTGCCATCCACCGCGGCAGTGAGAGTCTGGAGGTGTAGGCGGTGCGTAGGAGGGTCTGGGCATTAGTGAACACTGGTTTGTCTTGTCCTTGCTGCTGTTGTTGTAGTCAGCCTGGTTTGACCGCTGGCCTTAAAAAAAAACGCACATCTGCGCTTTGCGCCACCATGGTAACGGCCATCTTTTGTTCTGATCCCAGAGCTCAGACACGAGACTCGTGCGTGCCCGCCACAACATGCTGAACAGAGTGAAACAAACTTATGGGTTGAAGATCGAAGAGCAACGATCAACAGCCAAGATGAATCGAGATTAATTGCGATCAGGCCTAAGTGTAGGCTATATATTTTCACTTACTAAAACCATTTCTTCATTTTCCGGAATAGGCCTACACATAGGCCTAGCCTATATGTATATAGGCTATAGGCCTATAGGCCTTCCATGCACAGGATAATGAGACATGCGCAGCGAAAACTGATTTGATTGAATACTATTGTAATAAAGGCATGTAAACTATGTTATACGCCTACATTGAAAAAATAAAATTGACTTTCCATGTATGTTCCGATGTATGCCTTTCACTTACCACCAACTAGAACCTACTCTAAAGTGACCTACTTAAAGCTACCCTATTATACAACATGGGGTTATTTAGTTCAACAATATCAGGACAATGATTTTGACGATGGCCGCTATGTATAAAACTCATCGTCATGCAAGGCCTACTTCACATCAACACTCTAGAAATAACAATTATTTACAACTTACAGAACCACTTTTGCATCTCCGCACTATATCTCGGCCTAACAATTTTGCCAAAGTGGGTTTATTTTATTGGAATTTTATAGAATCCTGAATCTAAGGATATGGACAGGTTTTCAGCATTTGTTCCTGAGCGAGACTAAGGAAAAATACGTTTACTTAAGGGATATGATTGTGTTGGCCGTCTGGCGTTGACGAAAACTCGACTTTTTGGTTCATTTTGCTTGTTTTCAATGGGAGTGTCAACGATTGGGAAGATCCGCATTGCAAATTAAAATATAATGACAGGAATTCAAGTCTAACAAGTTAAGATTGAATTCTAGGCGTATATACAATTGTTACCATTTGTACAATTAATCATTGTCCTGTTTTCACCCGGCCGTAGGTCTGCGTGATGTAGGATCTTTTGGATTATGCCAATATAACCTTATCGTTACTGGTCGGTAGTTGATTATTTACGCACTGGGCTATGTGGTCAATAGATAAATAGATGTGTGGAAAAACTAAATGATTCGGTGAGATCATACATGAGAATTTTAAATGTTTCTATTTGGTTTTACTCATCTAGTCTCACCAACAGTCGTTTAATGTTGAGACATTTCGTTCCAAACGTGCGTGAGGGCTGCTCCTCGACTCAAAGCTTCAGTTGCCAGTATAGACAGTATAGTCGAGTGTCACTGGTCGTAAACACGTAAAGGCAGCCCAGACACACACACAGCGACCCGTCTATATTGTGCCTTCTTTTCAGAGAATGCATCATTTTCACACGTATTCGACAAAAACTCCTACAAACACACAAAACGCAGACATTCTTGTTACGTTTCCAGCCCTAAATGGAAGCATGCGCACACGAGCGCGCAACATCTCAACCAGCCATGAAGTGTAAGGTCTAAAAAAACGTTAGAACAAAAAAAATGATAGTAAAAGTTAATGTCCTCGAAAGCTTTTATTCGAACTGGAATTCTCAGCCTTCTTCCGCTCTTTTCAAGAAGCTCAGACGTTCCTTTAAGACTCAATAGCCCCAACAAGCCATCTCGGCTAGACAGAAACTTTCAACTTGACCTTGGCCTCCAGCCATGACAACCGAGTATGCAAAAATAGCGTGCACCTCCAACCAAAAACCTTTTTATTTTTTATGACATCCAAATGATGTTCGAAGGTCGTGATATTGAACCACTGACGAGGGAACTGCGGTGTTAGGCTTGTGGCCTGTTCTATTTTGTTTTCTTTTATTTTGTTTATGCGTGATTTTTTTACATCACTTTTTTGTGACCCGCGCATAAGCCTTGATATATTGATACATGCTCTCTGTAGGCCTACATTAAAGTATAGCTAAAAGACATAGGATTGGAAAATGTTTGCACACCACAGTAAACTGCCACTAATAACGAAGGTATAAACAGGTCTATGGGCACAATATATCTTGATATCTTATCTATTGAGTGCATACATTATATTTTATTGTTTGTATTATAATATTACTATTAATATAGGTATAAGTCGTTGTTATTTAGTTGGCTTAATTTGGCTTAATCTATCTATCTATCTATCTATCTATCTATCTATCTATCTATCTATCTATCTATCTATCTATCTATCTATCTATCTATCTATCTATCTATCTATCTATCTATCTATCTATCTACATCTATCGATGTATAGGCCTACATTTGGGAATTAAATGCAGAAACACGTACCTTTTTATATTTTCTGGACCTTTTATACGTAAAGGTTGCATGGGGAAGGATATCTTTATAAATCACAAAATAATTAGCTCACCTTTAGATATAATTCGTATCTAAGAATTAGTCTCCGACCGACCTACAAGAAAAAGCAGAAACAACCCAACATTAATTATATTGAGTGTTTCGTTTCGTATTGTTCCCTTATCACACAATCGGCGCCAGATTTGTATTTAATTTGACTTGCTTTATTTCAACGACTGAATATTCTGTTGGCGAAGCGCAGTGCCATTATTGGTACAGTAACCCAACACAGCCCAAAATTTTCATTTAATTATCTGCGCTGCTAGATGTTTATCGTGCGCTTTGCATAGTCTGGTCACGTGGTAGATTCCTGTCCAATGATGGCGCAACCTCAGTGCTCTCCAGCGCGTCAGAGTCACTTACTCTCTCGGAATCAGTATCTCATTTTCCTCAGTCTCTGGGCTTTTTTAAAAAGAGCCAGTACCCTTCAATGTTGGATGTCGTGCTATGACAACGTCACTGCTTCTCCGTCCGCGCTGGATCGACCCGTCGGTGATGTTCCTCTACGACAACGGCGAGGGCTCCGATGAACTGAGTAAGAACATGGAGGGTTTTGCTGGTGGCAACTTTGCGGCGAACCAGTGCAGAAATCTGATGGTGCATCCACCGTCCCTGGCACCCAGCACCACGTACTTGTCCAGCGACGTGCCTACTTCTGGTATGGGGGAGCCAGCGAAGCAGTGCAGCCCATGCTCGGCTGCTCAGAGCTCGTCCAGCGCCTCGCTGCCCTATGGATACTTTGGCAGCAGCTACTACCCATGCAGAATGTCCCATCACAGCAGCATGAAGTCGTGCGGTTCACAGCCCCCCTCTGCGTATGTGGATAAATACATGGACTCATCCGCTTCGGCGACTGACGACTTTACGTCTCGGGCAAAGGATTTCGCTTTCTATCCCACGTATCCTTCTGGTCCATACCAACCTGTTCCGAGCTATCTGGACGTGCCCGTGGTGCCAACTATCAGTGCGCCGTCGGAGGCCAGACACGAGACCCTGTTGCCCATGGATAGCTATCAGCCGTGGACTCTCACCGCAAACGGTTGGAATAGCCAAGTGTACTGCGCCAAAGAGCAGCCACAGGCAGGACATATCTGGAAGTCCTCTATACCAGGTACGAATCAATACAAAACATAGAAATTACTTTTTTTTGTTTAATAGAGATCAGAGATCGCTTACTTTTGGTAATAGGCCTATGTATAATACTTCGCGTTTACAGCCAATGAACATCGACATATATATATATATATATATATATATATATATATATATATATATATATATATATATATATATATATATGTATATGTACATATATATATATATGTGTGTGTGTGTGTGTGTGTGGTATATAGTTCCACTAAACACCAAGAGTGTTTTTGTCTGACTTTTGTTCACCGTACAGACGCGGCGTCCCACGCCACGGGGGATGCGGGTTCCTACCGACGTGGAAGAAAGAAGCGCGTGCCATACACCAAGGTGCAACTGAAAGAACTTGAGAGAGAGTACGCCGCCAATAAATTTATCACGAAGGATAAGCGGAGAAGGATATCGGCGCAGACTAATCTCTCCGAGAGACAGGTCACAATATGGTTTCAAAATCGACGCGTGAAGGAAAAGAAAGTGGTCAACAAAGTGAAAATAATCAGCTAGTTATTTTTTTCTTGTTGTTGTTGCGGAATATAGTATAGTCCATTGGAATTTAAAACCTACGGACGCACGCACTCACGCGGGCGCGTGCGCGCGCGCGCACACACACACACACACACACACACACACACACACACACACACACACACACACACACACACACACACACACACACACACACACACACAATGAAACAGTCCAAAATTCTGGATTTATGGATTGCAAGGGCAAACTTTTTCGATTATTTGTTTGATGCACGTGATACACCAGAAATTTTGGAACAGAATTTCCGTCTATAATGCTCGGCTCTCTATTTTTCCTCGTGTAGTTAAATATGTTTGACTGAATCCGCATGTGGAAAAATATATGTGACATTTCTCTCTGAGCTCAGGAAAGCAGACCCAGGGAAGGCTATCCGATGCCATTGAGATTTTTTTTCTTTTCCAAGTTTAACGAGAATGTTAAATGCGGAAGTTCATCGGATTACAGAAAGCATTTTGGACTTTTGGTACCTTTTAATAACAATAGTGCCCCATGCCCCTCCAAATAAAGCCACACGCTTTACTTGCAAGATTTATTTTTTGAAATGGACCCTTGCTTCCGTTAATATTCAATATATGGTGCAATTCTTATTATAATGCATAGATAATCGTCCGAGATATGACTTCATATTAATGATTGCTTTTATAATGTGTGCCTATTCATGTGGTTTGTATATAACGTAAATTTCGGCATGGTTACTATCTTTGTGTGTTAAATATGTCTGTGTTGATGTCCATCCAAATAAAATATGGACAGTGAATTATAAGGCTATTAGGCAGTGGACTTTTAGGTTATTTCGAGAAGCATTTATATTTATGTATGTAGGGTAATTATTTCACTGTTGTCAAACCTTCAAAATACGCGGCCTAATTATTTGTCATTGCTATTGGTTAGTCTTTGTTGTTTCTTGTTTAAATGCTCTCAACTTTTTTGTGTTCTTACAGTAGTCCAGTTAATTGACCTGCACAATGTCTGTACACACTATTGATTTGAAATGTCGTATCATCGACCTGTAGAGCAATCAATTACCGACAGAGATCAGATGGTCTGTGTGGCCATGCAGCCGGCGATGTGTGAGCCTTTACCGCCACCTGGCGGCGGATTGGGCATATTGTGTGTCAATATATTGCTTTTTTTCTCCATTGAATTCAAGTAAACGTTCCTTAAATATTACAACTACCAATGCCAATGATAATGATGCTTCTCATTTATATTGCTTCTATATTATATTCTGTATCGTAATATACTCTTAACTGTGCTGACACTACGGCACAATACAACAAGTGTGGCCCGTGCGCCTTTGCGTCTTCGCGGTGTTGAGTTTAAAACATCGCAACCGGATCAACATGTGTGTAGCAGTGAAGACGACGTGTGAAATGTTAATTTAAGAACTGATTGTTTTTTAAATAGGCATACCGGTTTGAAAGTGTTCTACAATATGCCCTGATACTGGACTTTCAGCATAGCCGACGCGCAGACTTATGTTGACCTTTTAAGTACAGGCCATGACATCCTGAAGCCTAAATGATATGTGTCCTGATCACTGTATGGGACGTACAACCAGGTAAGCCTGCTCGACATGTAAAATAGACAATCCAGAACGAATGATGCTACATCTGTTCATGTTGGCTACATTACATGGCTCACTTTGCAATAAACTGACTTGAGGCTTTAGTGTATCGACGTATGGCCGCAGATTGTAGAAATCGGCCTGACGAAACAGAATTTAGAATGACGAGCTTTGCATACATTGTATTAATGTTGTTCTTAGACACAATATAATTTTTGTTGCTATTCTATTCTATTATATATATTTATTTATTTATTTAGTGAATACGAAAGGGGTATAGCCTACTTTAAATAATTCTACAAAAAATGCAAAAATTGTATTGTTGTATAATAACAACAATAAATTAAAATGCAATATATACAAAACTCATCTTTCTAAATACTGCTATGCCGTGTATCTATCTATCTATCTATCTATCTATCTATCTATCTATCTATCTATCTATATATATATATATATATATATATATATATATATATATATATATATATATATATATATATACAGAGAAATAGGCCTAGATAGTTAGATAGCTATTTATATAATGCATTTATATTATTAAATGTATGTTATACAATAACGTTGATGATTATATTTACTCCTGATTATAATATGTAATTATTTGATATACGCCTACTACCTCTACTCGGCCTATATGAACACACACAGTCGCGTATTGATTGTGAGAGGGTTGATAGCGTTGAAGCGTACGAGAAGGGCCTGCTAGTTAACTATTGTATTTTATCCACATTGTGTAATCGGATGTATTTCATGAATGAAGTTTACGCGTTAAGCGTAACGGGCCCTATACGCGTTGAACATTTTCGAGTCACTTTCAATTTCATTCATTTTGATTGTGAGTATTGACGTTTATATAATTAAATAGCCCATTTAAAAATATGAGAGGCCAATGCTTAAGTTAGCCATAGCAACATAAATGTCGCTTTGTAGAGAGGGACAAAAATACAACGTCGGCCGTAAACTACTGCATTCTGTTAAAAAGTAGAGGATCTCTGTTTCTATGCCTACAAGGTCGCCTCACCTTTGCAAAGCAGCCTGTTGTGTTTCCACCTTTTCCTGTAGATGCAACATCACAGAACCCATTCACGTGGTTTTTGTTATGGACGATTTTTGTATTTTCTAAATTAGTTTATTCTCCTTGTGGGAAGAGAAAGTTGGAGGTTTCATTTTCCAAAAATAAATAAATGAAATAAAATGAAAAGCACGACATGATTTAATATTATGTACAGCGATAGTGATATTCATATAATATAGACGGATAGTGGCGGTGCTGTATGGGTTGGCCTGTCGCTTCAGGTCGAGGTACAGCGTGTAGAAGGAGGTTACTTCTTAAGCCTGCCTCTAGTTGTGACGTCTTCTTTTGTCTATTTATAATTCTCTAGACTTTATGATTTATTGAAACCCACGTAGACAACGATGGGGCAGCTATATGTCCTTGGGAGACTAAAAAGGAGCGTTGGACTAATTCGTGATTGAATGGCAGGTTTGGGGTGGACATGTTTGACGATCACGTTTCGTCCACGACACGCGAAATTTGAGAGCCCACCAGACGCCCCCAATCCTGTCTCTACGTAGGCACAGCGGCGCGCGCAGGTGTTACAAAATACCCCTAGGCTGCTTTGGGTTTATTAAAGGGCAAGACTGGAAAGTGTTACTTCCTGTACCATGAAATAAAAAAAATGCAAAGGGGAATGGGTTTATCCGCGCGAGTTGAAAAGATTCGAAGCTGATTGGCTGTGAATTAGTAGAGTAGTTGCTCATTGGCTAGTGGCGAACCAAAATAAGCTTTAACTCCCTCCTTCTTTCGCAGTTTGATGGACAGCCCTCGCCCCGCCTACCAGACGATCTTTGCCCAGCTATGCGTTTTTTTTTTCAAACGCTTGGGCCTGTTTCAAACAGGATGTTGAACTTGATTCTCGCTGACAACGTGAGCTTTGCTGCCACCTTAAGGCAATTTAACTCAATACATGACTTTGTGCAAAAGCGATATTTTTAGGTAGATTTTAAGGCTGCTTCCCCCGCTACTCGACTTGGACAGGCCATCCCTTAAATCCTTAATTACTAATTTGTAGACCCTAAATCATGCGTGTGTTATTGCTTTCGAATTTACTAAATACCATCATTCTGCTTTAAATGGTCAACTGATTCTGTGCTCTGATTTTTTTTTTAAATTACATATTGTTTTCATCTTGCCAATACAACGTTTTATTATCACGTTTCTGCGTTCACATGCATTCTTGGTAATCAGAAAAATACGAGTTGGAATGTGATTAGGACCTATGAGACCCAATACGAATACACCGTCGAATAGAAAGAAGTCTTAATCTCGTGTTCTGGATGCCTACCCACCGTGCAGAGCTGCACATGCAGCCTGGGACTTGAGTTGGTTTGGAAACGTAATCGTGTAGTAGGTCTACCTACTACCTGGCCAACTGCAAGACGCAAAATAAACCACGCCGTGGTTTCATTTCTCTTTATAATTTAGAGCAAAACCATCAATGATTTATAAATAGTGACTGTTTAAAATATATTCAAATTTTGCGGAAACCAAATATTGTATTCTAAATGAATGGAAACGAATCAATCCCATACTTAAAATAGGCTGCTGCAATACGCATTTGTACATTGAACTCTCGTTATTGCCTGAGTCTCATTGCATTGTGGTATTTCAAGAATTTAAGTCAATTAGCATAGAAAAACGAAAATTGCAACATATAGTATGTAATTTCTGATGCATATGTTGCCTGCATGCTACTATGCGTCTTGGGACGGCTGACGGGGTTTTACATCTTAGCTACTGAATAGGCTATCATATGTTAGAAAATAATGCAATTCAGTTAGTTTGCTACAACCCAGATGGCATCCCAACGAGGCTACATTTCAACAGACATACGTGTCGAAGATTGTGAATGATAACAGTTATAACAGTTATAACAGTTATGAAGGTACATTTCATCTCCAAAAGCGACACACTAGTCATCCATACAGCCCACCTATTTTTTCCAGACGTGAGGAGTGGCTCTATGACCGTAATCGCAGTCTCCTTTTTAACATGTAGGCCTATACTAATATTGTTAAATGTCATTACACATCATCTCTAATGTATTGGTAGCTAGGTTGCCTATAGGCCTAATCCTAGACCGTTAACACTACAGCATGACATGGGCCTATCTGGCGATTCATCACGTACAGTCATTGTCGAATGTATTTTGGACCCTCAAAAGTCTAGATATTTAGCCCTCCGCATATATTTGCATTTACTTTTAGTTGTTTGGCAGTCTTATGTATTTAGTCTTCTACGCACCCAGCTCAAGCCTATCGCAAAGCATCCCTCGTCCGTTATTGAAATTGTCCATGATGTTGAACGTGTCTCGTTCTTTGTCCTAAACATAGGCTATATAAGGCTATAAGGCTGTAAACAAATAAAACCGTCTCAAGCATTGTCGACTTTGTTGTGTTTTTATCAGTGCGTTGTTACTGCTCTGGTACAACACATTTGCAATCACAGAATCGTTTGAAGTCCCCCCAAAATACTATATTTGACGTAAACCAGCAACCAAGATCAGCAAAGTAAACAATCACCATGTTCTGCTTGCTCATACAATCATTCGTTGAATATATTACAAACACACATCCTACATTATAAAAAATAGATCCTATCCCAAGAATGAAACGATTTTAAACGAGAAGAAAACATGCGCATAGCCGAAACGGAGGGTGTGCGTAATATAGGCCTAGACGTATTTGTTCCCAAGCTATTAAGTTGTTACAGCCAATTTTAACAGTATTTACCATAGGCAACGTTGTAAATGCATAGTGAATATGTATTTCCATCACAATTGGATGTACAACTATTGAAGTTGTTCAATCCTTTTCTCCTCCTCCTTTTATTAATTTGGGTCTTGTAGGCTCCCGCAAGAATTCAATTAAAACGACGTGTCCAAACATGCAGTTGAATAAAGCCAAAATGTGAAATGTTCTTTTTGATTGTTCATTGGACGAATGTCCTCCCTGTGACCGTGGATTTGAGGCTTCTCGTCCTTTCCCGGTGGTCCAGTCTCTTGTCCTTGCCTTTGCCTTGGACCCTCGTTTGCGTCACCTGTGGGTAATTTGACAATTGTGAGTAACTGCTAATAATAAGTTATTCCAGATGTATTCAGACAAGTGCAAAATAAAGTATGTGTAAGAACTGATTACCTTTTTTTACCCACATTGGACCCCTGTCCAAATTCGAATTGTACCAACCTTCAATAGCGGCCTGACTAATCCAACCGATTAAATTCAAGTTCAAAATGGTCGAATCACAATATGTTATATAAGGGCGTGTTACACACTGATCTCTTTAATTTCCTGGAAAGAATAATAGTCCAAACAAATCTGTCTGACACAATATCTGGATGTTTCAGACATTCACCATGGCAGGTTTGAGCTCATGTAGGCTACACGTCTATGAATAGCGTTGCTGTGAACGTGCCTTTTAAGGCTTCTCATCACAGTAGACCACTTTCACCTCATCTCGGCCCTATCTTATATTTATCATTTCTGCATCGGAGCAGCCTTTTTAGAAAGTGGGGTAGGCTAATCTCATTTGACCTTCACACTATAATGTTTGGCATTTCCACAGCCGTTTAACATTTTGTAATTATCCGACTGTACCGTAAGCCAAAAGCATGCAGTACTTAATGGAAACAAATGAATGAGACCGGAGGCATTCCGTTTCTTTAAACTACAGGTTTCTTTGAAAAATCCCAAGTGTGGCAATTTAGCCTTACTTTATTGTCTTAAGTAGCTGACAGCGTGAAACTGTGCTACAGAAGCGCCCCAGACGTAATTGTTGTCTTGTTGTCTAAACGCGTTTTATGGCACAAAGGTAGAAGCTGTGGGGAATGGGGTTGTGTTCGTGTTGCTAACGTCCACGTGAAAGGGAGGGTTTGATACGCATTTAAAACATGATCTAGACATGTCTTGTTGTGATTCAGATAGCTTGATAAAATAATGCTTTGCTTTGGAATAAATTCCAATAAAAAATGTCCTATTTTGTAAGAGTTAGCATTTTAGTTTTATACAAAATGAATGACCAGCAGTTGTTGAGGTGATTTCAAGTAGTAATGAAAAAATGTGGCCATGCGCTTTCCCTGTATTGAGCAAACAGGGCTGCTTTATAGGTCCATCCAACCCATGCTACGTGCTGCCAAGTTCATTATATTTTTCGACATTGACATTTACATACAGGCCCATACATATCTAAGTGTGCCCTTTTGGAAAACAGTGGCATGCGAGCCGAATGTAAAAGCAATCAGGCCAACTCCATCCGGGGCACGCTGTGCCCTTACATGGTGTCAATGTCTTGCACGGGACTCCGCGGCGACGCGGCCTCTCCCTCCCCGAACTTGAAGTCGACCTCGCAGACAAAGGTTTGGCTTTGAATGCGTCCGAGCAAGAAATCCCCAATTCTTGCATAATTCAATACTACGACTTCACCGATCACAGGCTCAAATATGGAACATTCACAATTGTTTCCGTGCATGTCAACGAGACATGTTGATGTTTTTACATATAGCCGCTATGCCTTGCCTACATTTGCTTGTTCTCATCACATAGGCCTATATTTATTTCACAATGCATGTTTTACAACTAATTGTTGTAAGTGAGTCGACCTGGTAGCTACATAGGGTACAGTAACACCCAATAACAAATTCAACGCGATTTTCGGATAATTCAGAAATGTAAACAAAAAGCGTCCTGCCAGTGTTATAGGCAGTAGGTATATACATATCACGTATAGACGACTCTTACCTGCTGCTGTGGCCTATAGGAGCTGTTTGTGAACGTCTGTCAGTCCGTATAGGTGGGACTTTCTATCACGCATGGCCAGTTTAGTGGTGTCTGGTCGGGGAGGAAAAGGGGAGCAGCAGAGTACTATAGGAGCTATAAAAACACAAGTCGGAGCTGCACCGCTTCGCTTTTCCTGGGCATCCCGGGCTCAATTGACGCTTGAAAAGCTTTAGCACAAGTCATAGAATTTGTCTGGATTGCAAGAGAGAGGCGGAGCGTGTGTTTCCAAACAGGGTCGAGATGTTTGTGTCAATAGAAATTCTCCAAATAAAATCACCCCGTAGACATGACCTATATGAACACGAACATGACCTGTGCACGGTTTTGTCTGTTTCACACTGCAGCAGCGGTCTTAGTTAACACTATAAGGATCTTAGTGATCGTGATAGTTTGAGATTGTGTTACACGTTAGCCATGAGCCTTGATTTGAATCCGTGTGTTTATCTCGCCTGGATTTGAGTGCGGTAGGGCCATGGGGGAGTCCTAGCTCTCCTAATCCGAGCTCAGAGCTCCCATTCACAACACATTAGAGTCAAGTTGCAGCCTCCGCAAAGCTAGTTCCATGGTGGCCTCTTTGAAGTGTTAAGAACAGAACCCAATGAGACCGCGGTGTGACGGATTATCCGATTCTAAAATGCGCTGTTAACGCCTGGATATCATTTTGTAAGCATACCATCAAAGGTTTTATCTTATTCTGCGGCTACACATACAACCAAAATATATACATGGCAAAATATCCAATATAATTAATAGGTAGACATACCCTATAGAAATTCATGAACCTAAAGGAAATTAAATGAAAAACTGATACTGCGTCCTTTTTGAAATAATGGCGCGCCCTTGAATGGTTCAATGGACATGATTTCACAAGGATTGAACTATATGCTATTTTGTTACTTTCAAACACAATAGGCCCATAAGTGAAGATCCAAGCGACTAATTGAACACCAATAACTGTACCAATGTTTATCTCACGGCTGTAACATTTGCATTACATAGAAAAACAGCCCACTGTGCATTTGAGCCTATGTTGCCTTAATTTCAGCAATGGCGCACGTTGACGAAATAAACCCCATTAGTTATTGGTTCTGTGTATCCTCTGTGTGTGTTATTTGTTTCACTCGGTCCAATAGGCGGCATTTCAAGCTAGGCTGGGACACTACCAGCCCAGCTTCACCATTTATTATTTATGCGCCTTTTAAAACAATACAGGCATATAGGACTGTTATATTTATAGGTTGTTCAAACTGTAAAGTAACGTGCACAACTTTCTTTAGCTGACATTGTGTTTTTTGTTTGTTTGTTTGTTTCATTTTGTATTTCTGTTTGGTGTTCTTTGTTCGCGTTGTTGTCTTTTTTGTTGTCCAATGGCCTGTGGTTTAATGTTAACGTCTGGAATACATTCTGACCAAGCGTTTGCGTAATCTGTGTACATATAGAAGGATAATATAGAAGGATAATATAGAAGGATATGTAGGCCGAATTACCGCCACGTTGAGTATTCTGAAGCCGAAAATTCAACCGTCAATTGAACATGACCCTGAACAGAATAACGTCAAATGAATGAATAACGATATGCGTAATGCATGGATCATATTTGTGTACAATATTTTTTACATAAACTACATACATCAATTTATTTTCATTTAATTCTAATCTAAATTATCTAAATGAATGGTAAGAATGTGCTGAATCACAATTAGCTATGCAAATAACACAATAGGATATATTAGGTCATGTATTGGAACAATTACATTTAAATTTAAATGACACCTTAACGCTAACACAGTGAACCTACTTCAGCGATTGGTCTAGTAATGACATTGAACCAAACAAAGGTTGTTATTCGTCGTGCGGCTAGATATGCTTTTATTTGAACAACGATCAAGTTATGGTTTATCCGATTTATATTAAGAGATTCATTTTAGACTATCGTAGCGATAAACTAATGTCAGGCTTCAGGAAGCAGCAGGCCTATGCTTCATACTTACTCTGTTAAACACACAAACACACACGCGCACACACACAAAACAACACACACACACACACACACACACACACACACACCCAAACACACACACACACACACACACACACACACACACACACACACACACACACACACACACTGAAAAGCTGTCAATTTCTGTCGTTGGTCACGTGACCTACGCCTCCCTGGAATGGATGGAGATGGCTCTCCACGTCAGCCTACGTCTCAAAATTTCTGCCTCGCGAACCTGCTTCAAAGAGGCACGAGCCACGACGATACAGAGCCATGTTAAAGGCGGCTAAAGAGACGAACCGCAGATAGAGTAGTGGCGTGAAGGAATGATGGATTTTGACGAGCGGGTCCCCGTCGGATCGAACATGTATTTGCCTAGTTGCACCTATTACGTGTCGGCGGGGGCTGATTTTTCTGGTCTGCCCTCGTTTTTGTCCCAGACCCCGTCTACCCGCCCCATGACATACTCGTACTCCTCCAACCTCCCGCAAGTCCAGCCCGTTCGAGAAGTAACGTTCAGGGACTATGCTGCTATTGACGCGTCGGCAAAATGGGCTCACCGTGGAAATTTGCCCCAATGCTACACCACTGCGGAGGATATGGTGCACAGAGACTGTCTATCCGCGCAGACGGCGGCGGTGGGGGATATGTTCGCTAAAAACAACCCCGCTGCCGCCTACCACCACCACCACACGGGCACGGGTTCTGCCTCCAACTTCTACGGGAACGTGGGTCGAAACGGCGTGCTTCCCCAGGCGTTCGACCAGTTTTTCGAGACGGCGTACGGCAACGCGTCCGAGAGTCCATCGACGAACGACTGCTCTGGGGACAAAGCGGCAAGCAAGCAGCCCAGCTCGGCGCAGGATTCCGCGCCGCTGTGTCGGGACTCGGAGAGCAAGGAGGCTCGGGAGGAGACCAGCAGCCCCGAGTCATCTTCCGGCAACAATGAGGAGAAATCGAGCAGCAGCGGTACGTATTAAGTCAGCGCCTCGGTTATGAGAGAAAGTTTGCAAACTAGCGCACTCCTGTTAAAATGTTTATATGCTGTTTTATAAGCATATAAGGTTTATGGAGGGCCTGTAGATTCCCCCAACAAAACTTTGTTATAAACTGCGGGATCACGTGCTTGGAATTGAAATTGGCCGTGACTGAATAGGGTAGGGGGTTTTTCTGCACACCATAGTTTTAAAAATATGAATGTGATTTCATGGTGTCTTAATGTCTACAACAGTGAATCATAAATGTACCAGTTTCACGGTTTCCTAGCTTTAAGGGAATACTTGGAATGGAATGAGGATGCTGCCTCCGGGGCTTTCGGTTTGCTACACCTTTTGTGCGTTGGCTGTTTTGAATATGTGTCTTCGCACTGTAGTTTAATAGAACTTTCTCAATTAGAATTTGCGTTGAATTGTTTTGTCTGGTCGGCCTGTCGCGCTTTCCCCGGTCCGCCTCGATAAGGTCAATGCTCAAGTGTGATCTCCGGAAGGGAAGGACCCGGCCACTGCTCAGGAACTGCATATGACTTATTTAATATGATATAGAGAGGGATATAGTACATACTACTGCATGATGATTAATATAATAGGCCTATAATATAATATAATATAATATAATAATGTTATATTATATGATATATATATGATATGTTTTACTTGAATGCGTATTCGGTCTATGGGTCTATAATGTATGTGTGTTTGTTGCTTTGTTGTGACCACTCCTCTCTCTCTCTTCTTTTTTTCCTGCTCTAGGTGGACAAAGGACGCGTAAGAAAAGGTGTCCTTATTCCAAATATCAAATCAGAGAACTCGAAAGAGAATTCTTCTTCAGTGTGTATATTAACAAAGAGAAGCGTCTGCAACTCTCTCGGATGCTCAACCTCACCGACCGACAAGTCAAGATTTGGTTTCAGAATCGTCGAATGAAGGAGAAGAAATTAAACAGAGACCGGTTACAATATTACACGTCCAATCCTCTGCTTTAGAGTTGAAACCACAGAGTAGTTACCGCTTTGACTGCTGCAGAAGTGTCCGTGTTTCCAGACTGCAGCCGAGCTGTGAATTTGCAGAGTAAATTTTGTACAACAATGACCGCAGCAGCAACAACTCATCAACGGTTAATTTCAAGTTCGAGGACAACGGTAGAGCACTCCCATGGTTTGAAACATTTCAAGAATATCAGTAGAAAAACGACAAAAACTTTGACCTCACTCTTAAGACCTTGAAAATAGTCTGCATATGGATTTGAGTCGGCCTCAATAAGAGTTGACAGAGGCCTGCGTGACATCTCCGACGAAGACATCTTCTTTCTTTGGTTTCTCTTTACGCGGACAGAATTACCAGTCTAAATTGACTGATCCAGTGTATTTTGTAATCAAAAGGTTTATTTTATTTGTTCTGTTTTTGAATCAGAAAATGTGGTAGGCCTAATATTGAGGCTTTATGATCGTATATGATATATTACTTACATCATTTAGACGGACTTTGGTGTGACCAAATAATGGGTTTGAGCGGATGCGAATGTAATGTATGTGTTCTTTTTTAAATTGTATTTATTTTATAGCCAATTGTTTACTATTGTATTTCGTAGTATGGCAAACTAAGTGAAAAATACACCAAAAGATAGGCTATTATTATTATTATTATTATTATTATTCCGCGTTTCTATTGAGCAAGACACCAATCCGATTATAGTTCTGTCTGGCGAATAGGTACGTTTTTATCTTGGCCTATAACATAAACCACCATAATCGATGTTTATTTATTCATTCAACGTATTGAACAATCCGCAATTTGATGACGCGATAACAAGTTGCACTGAAATATACGCCTACATACGTACACAAGCAAGGCAAGGCAATTAACCTGATTCTGTCGAGATATCTATTTACAAGATATATATATATATAAATATATATATATAATTTCTTTTATCAATTCATAATGATTTGGAGTTTTACATCAGTGTAGGCTAATTATGAACAATAAACACATGTAGCCTTCTAACGTGGCACAGTTAGGCACGCGCGTTGATGCATTTCTTGGTTTGTCCAAAAAAATATTCTGTATTATATTATATTTCCAAATTAAAAATGTAAAGATTATCAGAACATTTTTGTCTCTGTTTATATTTCTGAATCGTTGCTATTCCCGTTCATGAATGGATCCGCGCGCATGACCGTCGGTTGCACAGTTAGGCTCATGGCGATCCAATACTTCAATTCAATACTCAAATAACAGTGCACAACAAAGTACAAACATTTATGAATAATGTCTATTTGTTTATTAGACTTTGGGCGGATACACAAAAACCCAATGCCAAACATTATAGGAACAGCAGGCCAATGTTGAATCCAACTGGACCTCATTGACCGGAGGGCTCTCTCGCTCTCTCTCTCTCTCTCTCTCTCTCTCTCTCTCTCTCTCTCTCTCTCTCTCTCTCTCTCTCTCTCTCTCTCTCTCTCTCTCTCTCTCTCTCTCTCTCTCTCTCTCTCTCTCTCTCTCTCTCTCTCTCTCTCTCTCTAATAATAATACATAATAATAACACACATGTACAATTAACTGTGAAATACATGACAGAACCCCGCATTTGATTAGAGTAAGCAGCAGATTGCACCGTATTTTCTGAGCATTTTTATTTTTGCATAAACTTCAATAGTGGAAATCCCTCAGCTAGGGCTTACTAGAGAAGGTACAATTAGTAAAATAAAAGGCATTGGCGCATATCGATATACAGCTCTGTGTCCGGCCTTAGCAGCATATAGTTTGATGAATACAGTCACACCTTCTATTGCACCGCTGTGATCGTGTGGAAGGAGCCTACGTCGTCACGCCCTGCCTGTGTTCGTTCAACGACATTCTCCTTTTAGCCTGCACGCCATATTTGTTGTTGCTATCACTGTGTTTATGGGAGCTAGCCGCAGTGCATTGGCGTTCATATATGACAGTCGAAAGGGCAATAAACGCGAGGAAAAGGCTGAAGTTTATGGTTGCCTCACTCTGCCACAGTCCGGCCTTGCAGTGCGCATCCTTTACTGCGCGCTGGAATTCCGTCCCTAATTACGAGACATCCTCCCCGTTGCCGCAGCAACGCGGCCATAAAAGCTGTCTGAAAGTCTGGAGCATTTGTACAATTGGAGTGCAGTGCAATAAACCGTCTGAGAACCAAGGTTATTAACTGTGTTACCAAGGAGGTGAGAGCGACGACAGGAGAGAGGACAGATAGGAAAACTCTCTGCATGTTGGCCCTCTCGCCTTCATTTGACAGCGTTTTCCCATTGCTCGGTTTATCCAGCTCCAAAGTAGAATAACACGGGGTCGGGCGGACCGCGGGCCGTGGCTCTGCTGCACCACAGGGGGGCGCTGATGGGACCAATGTCACGGCCGAGGATATTTTTGTCTGGTGCTCACACAGTAAGGCTATCCACAAAACTGCGTTGATACTGGTAAACGTTTGTTAACGTAATTTACTGTCGGCCTCGACTCGTTCCTCTTCCTGTCAATCATTATTGTTCTTGATGGTGCGTGGGCTACTCTAAGTATCCGACTGTATGCGCGTTTGTTTCTGGTACTAACTAGGCCCGTACGGTAGGCTAAGTAAAAGCGTTCCCGGGGGCCCTAATAAGGTAACACATATGTGCCAAACCTCCATGCTGCATATGCTATTCATTTTGCTGAGCTTGGTTTTTTATGATAGAGTGTAGACTCGTTCTACCTGGGTACATTTCAATCCCATAGCCAGCAACCCAACGACGCCTGATGGCAGAAATTACTAGACTAACGTTTTTCTTGTTTCGGGTAATGTTCTATCTGACAATTTCGGGACCGTTCTGAATGATACATCAGTCGATGAGGTTATTCCATTAAACTAAATGCTTTGGTTTAATTGACTGGCTTTCGGAATGTTATTAACACGGCTATTACCAAGTTTTTTTTTTCAAAATACAAATATCTAATCGGATTTGGATTTGGTCCTTCGTAAACACGCAAGGCCTGCGCCTCGTTGCTGTACGGAGGATGTAATTGAAATAGTATCTCACTGGGGCTTGTTCACTGAGCGTCCCCCCTTCCTGTCATTGACAGAACTTGGAGGATATTTGGTGTCGGTCCAAGTCTTGCGCCGCAATTCTTGATCCGAATGTGTGTGAACCGGGTCGCTTTGTCTCTTGTGAAAAATAAATACTTCCGCTGGATGTAATAAAACGCCGCATTATTGTTCATAACAGCACTCGGGACGAACATGATCCGGCTCAAACGGCCTCTTCGGCCACGATTCTCTGGGCTTGATCAAAGCTCGTGGTCAGAGTAAATTGTTTGGAGGACATAATAGCTGGGCAGCTGTGAAAATGAAGATTTAATACCCCGCAATTAATAACTTCGACGCAAAGATAGATAGGCCTTAATCCTAATAAAGAAACACGAAGTGTGTAAAACAAAACAACTTAAAGGACACATGTTCATTTCATTGATGGATTAAGTTTCTATCGCAGCTCGTTTCTCGGTGGGTACGTGTGGTCCGCGCTTTGTAGCCACTTAGTTTGGTGACACGCTTACGGTGAAATGATCCTTGTGTTTGCAAGGTGGCCTACATGCGTTTTGTAGACATAAATAATCAGGCCTAATACAGGAGACCTATATATTTAAAATGTTATTCTATATATCGCAGACTATATAGTAACTATATTCATATATAACGCATATGTACAGGCCTACACACAAGTACAGTAGGCTATACATTGTTAAGCCTAGGTTGACTTCATCAAGGAGTTGACGAACAGATTTTGTCTACATGCATACATTTTATTTAAATATATATTCGAGAGAGAGAGAGAGAGAGAGAGAGAGAGAGAGAGAGAGAGTGTGTGTGTGTGATCCTTGTGAGTGTGTGTTCGTGCGTGCGTGCGTGTGTGCGTGTGTGCGTGTGTGTGCGTGTGTGTGCGTGTGTGTGCGTGTGTGTGTGTGTGTGTGTGTGTGTGTGTGTGTGTGTGTGTGTGTGTGTGTGTGGGTTGTAGTTGTTTTATTTTATATATGTCATGTAATGTCTATGATAGGCCAAATTACTCATTGACGGTGATGATCTCAGAAAAGTTGTATCCGAAAAAAAAGAAGCCAAATGAGCTCTTCCAGGACACCGAGCTACAAACAACCCCCGGAGGCTCAAAGCCACCTGGGCCTGGTAATGGCAAAGCTGGCCGGGATTAACTTCAACCTGGAGCGAGCTTTAGAGTGCACATGGCCAAGGACATTACAAAATGGAGGGAGAGTTTTATTGTTGCCCTTATTGCCCCAAATTGGACCGATGACTTATATGGGCAAGTTTTGCATCTACTTGGTTGTAGTCGCTTGGGTCGTCCACGTACAACATTTCGTAAACAATTCTTTTGGTCTATTTTGTGTCCTCTTTTTTGTGTGAAATTGTGGTATTTTGTGTAGCAAAAGAAAAACGGTAGCGACCATCCGCAGCTTGGCCTACAGGCTTTCTACTCCGAAAAGCAAATAGCTTAAAGCGAAACATAATTGGCCAATTTGTTGTTACATATCCTACCAAGTTTAAGCAAACAACGAGAAATATTTTGAAATAATTAGCATGAACGAATTAATGTGGATGAATGTAGTTTCTTTTAATGAAATACTCCGTCTTTGTGTGTATTGAAGAGAGTAAATGGAGTACCTTATCGGCCTGGACAATTGGAGAATCATCGTCTCATGCCTTTAATACAAAATAGGAAACGTTTCACAGAAAATATGTGCAATACAGCAGCTGGTTTGTATAGTAGGACTGTGTGTGTGTGTGTGTGTGTGTGTGTGTGTGTGTGTGTGTGTGTGTGTGTGTGTGTGTGTGTGTGTGTGTGTGTGTGTGTGTGTGTGTGCGTGTGTGTGTGCGTGTGTGTGTGCGTGTGCGTGTGCGTGTGTGTGTGTGTGTGTGTGCATGTGTGTGTGGTGTGTTTGTGTGTACCGTGTGTGTAGTCCACAACACACATATAATGTTGATATTTGTGTTGTGTCTTAAATAAACTATATTTTTACCTATACACTAATGTACATCATGCAGTGGATTACAACCAACTGTTTACAAAGCACTCCATTATTAAAGTGAGGATATATCTTGGAGTAATAGAATGTAGTCCCGAAAAAGCCACAGAAGTCAGTCATGATTTGCTTTATAAACGGTTCTTAAGGGTATGTCTTCGATACTTAATGAGGCTCGAGCCTTATTAAGTGAGATGTATTTCTGCGCCATTGTATGTGTGTATGTTTTAGAATTCTATATTTGTATTGACGTTATCCATTGTTTTGATCTTGGGTAACGTTTGAACTGCATTGCAGAAATGCTGCATGCCTCTCGTGGTGCCATTGGCGATTCTTCTGTTTTTTTTTTTTAAACATAGTGGGCACCGCTGTACCTTCATCATCTGGACGGGCTTTCATTGATATAGAAAACCAAAGGCCTGACTGTGCGGGTAAAGGTGGCTATAGGAGCGAGGTAACGCGCTGATTGCTGTACTGTCTCCTTTCTTCACTTCAGCCGCACAGTGGACACGGCCCCGGCTTCTACGTAGCATTAGAGTGGGAGGGTCTTCCAATCTTCTAGCCTTTCCATTGGTTTTACAGGCAGCACGGTGGAGATGGGGTACCTCTAATCATATCCAGCATGTTTTGCACAAGAAATGTCAGCCAGAAAGGGCTATCTTCTCCCGTCGCCAAAATATACTACAATAATGTCATGTTCCGAGAGCTCGCCAGGGAATGCGTTTTTAGTGGATTCTCTGATCAATGGCCGAACCGAGGGCAGTGGAGGGCACTATCCAGGAAACGCGGTGTGTGTGCCCCAGAGCTCCGCCACAGAACTACCGTATGGACTTCACAACTATGGATACTTCCCAGGTATGGGTAAACGGGGCGAGGTGGGCTCCCACAACGTCGTGTCCAGCCCCGGCGCGTACATGTCCGGCATGGAGATGTGGATGGACGCACAAAGGTCATGTCGAATGGACCAAGAACAAACGGTTGGTCCCCAGGTCGCACCCTGCTCGTTCCCACAGAACATTAAGGAAGAGAGCAACTACTGCCTCTACGAGCCGCAGAAGTGCTCTAAAGCGGCCACCGCTGAAAATCTCACGTATTCGAGGTTAGGTACGGTCGGTTCCGTTTCTGGATCGTGTACCGAGAGCGGTGACGGGGGATCAGTACCCGTGCCGGGCTACTTCCGCTTGTCTCAGATCCACGCACATTCTCATAAACTTTACAACGGCCCCCAGCCGAACCCTTCCCATTCCCATTTTGGAATCCACCCCCCTACTCCTGTTCGTTTTCATACACCGACAAACCCGAAGTCGCCCGTTCCGGCCGCGACGCAGGAAAGCAGAACCAACGAGGGTTCGGTGTCGTCGGGTAACGTAACCCTGCAGT
This sequence comes from Urophycis tenuis, assembly GCA_036785325.1. Classification (NCBI taxonomy): domain Eukaryota; kingdom Metazoa; phylum Chordata; class Actinopteri; order Gadiformes; family Phycidae; genus Urophycis; species Urophycis tenuis. Next base: position 248,612 of record JAXIVH010000200.1, read on the forward strand.
CTCACCCTGCACCATCAGAAGAGGACCAGGGACGGGGCTCGGAGGAGGAGACTGAGGAGTCCTCTGCAGAGGAGACGGAGGGATTTGAGAAAGAGGGAACTGCAAATGGAAGGAAAGGTGAGTCTCGTGGCTGTAGGTGACAGCCGCCCAGATCGCAGCGTGCGGGTGTTTGGTGATTCTGATTCTGATTCTGATTCTGACTCTGATTCTACCGCAATGTGCGTGCGTACATGCTGCTGAAAACTCGCTGACGATACATGTTGTGTAAACAAAGCAAACAGAAAAGAATTGTCAGAATAGTCATGTTTGTACTCAGGTCTTGTTTGTACGAGCATCTCTATGCCAAAAATATTGAAGGTACATATTCCAAACAATTGCATGACCAGGACCCCCTTCGAACACCTTTTTACGACAATTTTGAGGTTAAAAAGTTAACCTTGAATGTGTAATTATTTCAACTTTGAATTTACGCTTTGTCGCAAACTCACACTGGCTTCAATACGGCGGTGCACGTGCAGCCTGATGGTTTGTAAAATTCAGATCAAGTATTTTTTATTCAGATTACCTCTTTTGTAATTACTTCTATATTTCGTATTTTTTTCAACGTTTGACTTGAAATCTATGCATAATCAAACGCTAATCGGGCATACTGAAAAGGCCCTCAGACAGACGCGCACGCGCGTGTGTACACTTGCACGCACGCTCCCGTCCACGCATGACACACATACTTCCCCCTCCCTCTCTCTCTCTCTCTCTCTCTCTCTCTCTCAGCCACACACACAGATCCCCCCCCCCCCCCCCCCCCCCCCCCCCACACACACACACACACACACACACCAAACACACACACACACACACACACACACACACACACACACACACACACACACACACTAGCACGCCACACGTACGGCCCTACATCGTGAACTTTGCCTGTTCTATACATTGTGTGTATGTGATTTGTTTCTTCTTCAGGAGACACAAAATCTGACAACGCGGCGAACTGGTTGACAGCAAAGAGCGGCCGTAAGAAACGCTGTCCGTACACCAAGCATCAGACTCTGGAGCTGGAGAAGGAATTCCTCTTCAACATGTACCTGACTCGCGAGCGTCGCCTAGAGATCAGTAAGAGCGTGCACCTGACTGACAGACAGGTCAAAATCTGGTTCCAGAACCGCAGAATGAAACTGAAGAAAATGACAAGGGAGAATAGGATACGCGAGCTCACGTCCAACTACGGCTTTTCATGATGAATCACGTGTGATACAATCTGAGATTAAAGGAATAGTGACGCCATTACCTTCTCACCGTTCATTATCACTATTTTACTATTGGACACGTTTTACTAAAAAGCTAAAATGTCAATGCAGCGTCGTCGATGTGACCTACTGAAAAAAAAATCGTGAATGTTATGGATTTTTCCAATTTGGTCTTGTGTATATGTATTGTTGATTGGTTTCTGTTGATCATGTCGTCTGGCTGGATAGATGTCAGCGGATAAATCCCTTTTTAGTCGAGTTATCTCTCTCTCTCTCTTTATAGGCCTATATTTATTATAGACTTATATATATATAATTTGTAATTAAGATATATATATATATATATATATATATAGCTTAATTACAATTCGGTATTATCAATATAGCTTAATTACAATTCGGTATTATCAATTGCAAATGTTGATTTGATTCATTATAGGTTGCATGATTATTTAACGTGGTTCAAAAATATCCATTCTTCATTCTAAAGGTTTTACTGAAATACAGAATTGTAGGCTAATGCCCAGTTATTGTCAGATTAATGGGCTATTTGTTAAAAAAAAAAGAAAAAAAAAACTTGCTGACCCTCAAATGTAGCAAGTTTATTTGGTAAATGTATAGACATGCATTAATTAAGTCAATCTGAACCTGAAGGGAGAATGTTCCAATGTATATTATTGTATAAACATGACGTGTTTTTTGTTTAATGTCAAATAAATTATCAGCTCAAATTTAATCATTAGCTGTTTATATTTTGTTTTGGATGTATTTGCATTTTGGATCATACTCAATCAGATGAAGAAATGCCTTCTGCATGTTCTGGGGGCAATAGGTTAGAGATTGTATCATTGCGTGTATATGTTTCCACCGGCCTTCAGATGTTTAGAGCGAGAGTGTAATGGCTTTCGGAAATAAGTATTGTCCTGTCCGTATAGCTGCGAGCCACGCCGGCTATTGTAGAGTTTTATGACTCGCTTGTAGCTTATATGACGATTCTCGCTGCCCTCAAATAACAGCTTCAGTCGAGAGAGCGCCCGTAAGACGGCGAGCCGGCCAGAGTCGGAGCGAAATAAATGTGGAGGATATGCCTTTAGAATGACTCTATGGTTATTCATCTCCTTTTGGATTGGTCTCCACGAATTAACCATTCCATGGGCGGGTAAGTGAAATCACGCCGACCTAACATCGCACAACAGTGAATATATATTCCAAAATTGATAATTTATAGTCTATCCGATTTTCTAATCAGTGCAAACTAGTTTACACGTTGGGACGCCAGGGTCCGCGAGAGGAAGATGTTGGATGATGAATTGACTGCCTGTGTTTGACTTAAGGCTGGATCGACTGTCGAGTGGTTTAGGTAGTTTCATGTTGTTGGGGATCTGTCTTCTAACTCTGCAACACGAAACTGTCTTAATTGCCTCAGTTACGAACACCGAACCACCGGCGATGATCGCAATTTCTCGAAAAAAAGTGGAAAACCACCGGAGCTGTAAACCATTTAAACGTCACACTAGTCAGGAGAAAGGTTGTCGGCTGTTGACGACTACTCTGCTGTATCATTTTTTGTAAAAAAAAAAAACAAACAAATAAATAAAAAAATACATATATATATATATAGGCCTAATGTATAATAAAGAATAAATACAAAATATAGGATGCACTCTCGGTCTACTTCATAGTGGTAGCAGCGTACCTGCATCTACTTTACATCCGACTTAAACTAAATCTATATCGCGCTATAGCCGTTTGTGCAAAATTGCGTGAAGCTGTGAGATTGTTTTGTCTGTTGTGACGCACACACGTCAGACAAGGCCTCGGTTACGACCACTGCAGTGGAGGGGAAGGGGAAGTTGAGTGGGCAACAGCGACATCAGTGGCGCGTCGGTGGGGCAAACCGCGCCGGATGCTTCCGCCGCTCAATGGTGTCCAAAGACAAAAGAGAGGAAGGACTTTATGGCGATATTTAGACCGGCCAGACAGCCTGTTATCTTCGGGCAAAAGAAGTAAATAGCCCTGCGGTAAACTCTGTTGCCCCCCCTGTTAAAACACGCGGGTCTCGGTTTATAACCCGAAAGCCCATTGACTAGCCTGGTTTGTTTTGTGAGTGTTTTTTTCTAGAGGTGTTTGGCGCAAACAAACCCTTTCTTTTAATTCCTATGATGTCTGCCCTGATGTCAGGGAAAATGTTACGAGGCGAATAAGCCCCAATGTTACGTGATGCAGTTTTAATTGCGATGAATGTGACAAAATCCGAGGAGTATACGATTTCATTTGTCTTTATGCATTAGTCTAATACAGTTGTAATAAATACAGACATCGCTTGATATGCGTAAATTCAGTGTTTTTATTTTAGTAGCGGTGAAGCCTTGTGCACGTTTTGGCCTATTTTATATTTCATTCCATTTCATTCGTGTTAAACATTTATTCTTGGATTTTATTTAATGTTTTCCAATAGACTAATATCTAACGTCAAAAGATTCACGGTGCACGGGTTCACGGGTGTACATAATAGTTGGCACTGTTTGCAGAAACACTTAAATATTAATTAGTAGGCATATTGTATTGACCATACGCTATGTATTTTAATGATCTTACTATGTGGGCTACGTCATTATACAAGAGCTTTGTATGCGTTGAAATGTAAATAATATATAATTTACCTTTGGACATAACCTTTTCTTGATTAGAATGACACATATTGTATTGACCATACGCTGGTTTATTTTCTAAATATAAGATACAAGCTGTTCTTCTAAAACACTGTGTGTGTGTGTGTGTGTGTGTGTGTGTGTGTGTGTGTGTGTGTGAGAGAGAGAGAGGGAGAGAGAGAGGAGAGAGAGAGAGAGAGAGAGAGAGAGAGAGAAGAGAGAGAGAGAGAGAGAGAAGACAGAAAGAGAGAGAGAGAGAGAGAGAGAGATACAGAGAGAGAGAGAGAGAGAGAGAGAGAGAGAGAGAGAGAGAGAGAGAGAGAGAGAGAGAGAGAGAGAGATACACAGAGAGAGAGAGAGAGAGAGAGAGAGAGAGAGAGAGAGTGTGTGTGTGTGTGTGTCTTGGACTATTTCACTTTTTAACGTGTGATGAGAATACCTTGTTAACAGGCACTATTATTATTTTAATGGAAGTGATAATAACAGCACAGGTCAACAGAAGTGATTATGACGTTTGCTTTTATAGCTCGTCAAAACCCTGAGGAGAAAGGGTACGGTCGAAACTGACGTAGCCTACAATACATTCATAAATGTGTTTCTGCAAAAATATGTATGGATATATATATATATATATACACACACACACGCATCAAACTGCATCTTGCACGTTAAAATGTAATTGTATTCAAACTTATTTTTCTTTCTTTTGGCTACCAACAAGGAAATAAATAAGAAATCCAAAGTGATGAATATAATATTTGCTTTTTTACAAATAAAATATTTTTTTTGTATGAATTACTTTTCATTTTAGATTAAACGCTATTTCACAAATTGTGTGTTTCACTGAATGTCTTATTGCATAAAAAAAACTATTGTCCGTGTCATGTGAGCGTTTTACGCCTCTCCAGCCTCTAGTAGGCCTAGCGAATATCATTTATTGCTAAATGTGTCATGTTGTTGAACAATTTACATTTTGTATCGTGAGGCTGCCTATATGTTGCTATACGTTCCCTTTGTTTCTAATACAGTGCATTTATATGTTCTGTTCAATTGGTGTCCAGCTTCGCTTGCGTGTTGAATTAAATCTGGTTTTAGGATTGTTTCTCACACCGCTCATCTATCGGACCGTACAGAGGATGTTACGTTTAGGGTTATGGTTCGTATCGTTTCTAGGTTTGTAGCTTTTCACCAATGACATAAATATCGACTAATAGTAGAAAATGTCAGAAATAAACGGAAATATGTGTGATACTTCTACAATAGGACGATGTTCAATAATCCATGTGTTTTTGGGGAGGCCGGTGTGGTTATTTCTGGTCCTGTAAAGTACCTCGTAAAATAAACCCTTCTTAAACGTATAATTTTGGATTGGGTCGACTATGTGGTCATTTTAACACCACGGCATAACTTGACACAGATACATTTCTCAATCTTTTGTCATTTTCCCATCTGATGGATTTATATGTTAGATTGTAATCCAAAGTTAATTATTTGCCTAAAAACTATAGGCCGTTATAGAAGAGAACCGCGAGCATTTAATAGTCTCCAGGATTGATTTATCCTTTATTGTGCAGCCTTTATGGTCACGTGCACATTTTCGCCCAATGGAATCCGAGTCTGCCTCTCTACTACGAGTCGTCTGTAGTTCTTTGAGGAGTCAAGTTGCTACTTGATTTGTTCACATTGATGTTTGTGAGCCAGGGTTTAGTGAATGTGTATGCATGTGTCCGGTGAGCAGTTTATTGTTGTTGTTGTTGTTGTTTGCATCTGTGTATGAGTGGGTACATGTTTGAGTATCTCTGCCATGTCGACGTCCGGAACGCTAACTAGTTACTACGTAGATTCACTAATCCTGCCCGAGAGTGAGGAGCTATCAGCGCCCAGATACCCCTCTGGTCCGGGGGGGCTACAGCAGTCCAGGCAGTCCGCATCCATCAACGACCACAATGATATTGGGACCTGCACGTTCTCTACTAAAGCTTCGGTATTCAGCCCATCCTGGAGCCATGTCCAGGCTCCGTTCCCGGGCACCGTTTACCACCATCACTACGGGCCCCACCAAGGCTCGGTCAGCGGGGACAGCGACGCTCGCTACATGCAGTCTTGGCTCCTCGAGCCCATGTCCGGCTCCTTGCCCATGACCGGATTACAAGCGAGCCACAATTACGGGATCAAACCGGAGGGTCTCGCAGCGAGAGCGGACGGCGCGCTCCCCGGTTCCCACACGGCGCTGCTGCTCTCCGATTACGCAAATGGGACGGTAGCGACAACGCCGGTAGAAAAGGACGCACTGCCGCTCCAGGGCGGAGACATTAAGGGCGAAGGAGAGGACAAACCAGGCCTTGATCCAAGTAAGTTACCGCTGCCAGTCTTTCCATGAGATGTTTATGTCGCGTAAAGCTGCGGGTCTTCAGGTGGGCCTGGTGCTGAAGGTATTGGATGGGACGGGGACGAGCAGGCAGTGGCGGAATGGGATCCTCTCCAATTGAGACTTGCTAATATGTTAGACCTTTATCACCATCGCCTCCCATGATATATTATAGGTTTCAAATGCTACGCAATATGTGAGAGGCAGTTTGCGGATATACCGGATATTGCACGCCCCTCCTAACAGCCTAGCCTACAGTAATGTGCCCCCCTCACCAAAGCAGAAAAAAACAGGCATATTTGTTGTTGTTATTTTTCTTTGGACGGTCAGCTGGGCCTCACGCCAGTCTCGCACCCCTCTTTCAGATAACCCTGTGTCCAACTGGCTCCACGCAAGTGCCACGAGAAAAAAGCGCTGTCCCTATACCAAGCACCAGATCCTGGAGCTGGAGAAAGAGTTCCTCTTTAATACGTACCTGACGCGGGAACGTAGGTATGAGGTCGCCAGGCAGCTAAACCTCACCGAGAGACAGGTTAAGATATGGTTCCAAAACCGTAGGATGAAGATGAAGAAGTTTAACAAAGACGGCAGACCGAAAGACGAATAAAACCAACAGAACATTGCAGCCTGAGCTGGGCGGCTTCGTGCGCTAAAGCTCTATCCTCTGCTGGACCATATTTTTTAAAACATCTTTGTTATTGTTTCTTTTTTTGCCCACAACAAAAGCTGTTAGGCACATTTGTCTTATAAAAAAACGCATGTCGATTTTAAATGTAATGCAACTGCCTACATATTGCACAATTTTACCAGTGCCCATGTGTTGATTATGTTGAAAATGTCGAGTCGCGTGTCGGCCTTGCCTGTGATCGTGGTACGGATGTTTCTAGGTGTGAGTGTGCGTGTGTGTTCACTGGTTTGTAGCTATTTGTTGTCTAACTCAATGTCACTGAGCGTAGTTTGTAAAGTGTAACTAATTTTATTGATGTTTGACTCTTATTAATAGTGCTGCTGTTGGAAGAACTGCAGTTTTTATTTAACATCGGGAAATCAGAATAATCGCATAGTTGCATTGGCCTTTTAAGCATAATTCCAATACAATTATTAATTGCTAGAGGCTGTAAAACTATAATCTTCTTTTTGACTACCTAAATGTCTCTCAACTACCTACAACAACCTATTTTTTGACAGCGGTATGTGCTTGCATTAGATTATGTCCAATGACTGAATTTCAGGGAGTAATAATATTTGGAAAGGATATACTATTTGTTAGAGGAAAGGAAACACTGTAGTATAATTAATAAATACCTCATGGTCTGATGACCCTTCAGATTTTTTTTTGGTTCACAAATGTAATTTGTACTTTATTTATTGAATAAAACAAATTATATCTGCGAATGCATTCTCATCGCATTTACCAAGCCATGTCATGTGGTCTGACTGTCTTCGTCACCTCAGCTTTACATACAGGCAAGGCTCTACTCTGGCTAAAACGTTGTTGAATATTATTTTTATGATGAGAGTATGTTTAAATATGCTGTGCTAATCGCTGTGTGTGTGTGTGTGTGTGTGTGTGTGTGTGTGTGTGTGTGTGTGTGTGTGTGTGTGTGATGTTTGGCTCAGATGGATTTTGAACTGAGTCGCGCAGCGCGTCTTGGCAGAGGATGTTGTTAGCTGTATACAGCCATAAAAGACAATTACCGCTATAACCGTTTATGGGGTGCAAAGCGCTGCAAGGCGAGAGGACACGCAACACAAAAAAAGACATCGACGACTTCGACAGCTGAGGCCGAACATTTTTTAGCCGCTTAGTGTCTTGGTAAGCTTCGACATGAAAAACATCGACGTTACTGAAAATTAGTACTTTTTAACTGTGTTGTGATGGAGGATTTTTGACTGCGACATCGACTATAGCGACAGTATTGCAATTATTTTGGGCAGACACACACACACACACGCACACGCGCACGCACACACGCACACGCACACACACACACACACACACACACACACACACACACACACACACACACACACACACACAGCCTATATATATATATATATATATATATATATATATATATATTGAACCTTCATACATTTCAGAGGTTTTTGAGCTACAAGCTATTTGCTTTGTTGTGACGCAGATGGACACAAACTTCAAAGGGTCGACCAGAGACAGTGCAATAAAACGCCTGCTCTGCTCCACTGTCTGGCATTCCAGTTGTAATGGCTTTATGGCCATCCAGACACAATTAGCCCGTTTCCAGAATGGCAACCATTTGTTTTTTCTCTTTCTGTAGGATTGCACACGTAACAAAAGGCCAGCGGAAATGATCGACTTTATTGGATTCTCTTCGACGGTTACGCGCAAGACTCACGGTCATTTCGAGCGACCCTTTGTCTATACCTGCCATGGGAACCTTTGACCCCACGGTTTCTTCGGGTGCAAACGCTATAAATGCGGAACAATAAACCTTGGAAATGTTCAGGCCTGATTGAAAAAAATAGCCAACATACCTCGAAACCTAGATCTGGTGCTACAGCCTGGAAGTATTCAACGTTGATCTGACTGCATTCATTGCTCTCAAAATACTATAACGTCCGAATAGTAACAATAATACAAGTTAATAACTAACGATAAAATAATTATTTCGATGTTCCACTTGATGGAAAAAAAACAACTATTTGCGCCATACGTACGTGCATGCTTGGTTCCACAATGCAATACCAGGAGATCACCAGGGGATGGCGCCAATTCTCTAGTCAACATCTTCACCCGCAGTATTAATAATCAGTGTTGTACAAGGTAAACAAAGCATATACATTCCAAATGATTCACGAAACATATGCATCTTGCATTGTGTGTTCTTTATAGGTCCACTGTTTCTATACATTTTTGACGAAACTCATTAGCTTCTCATGGATATTGGGCATATGTCGTGATTTTGAGAAGGAGCGCTGTTATATTTTTAAAGAATGATCACGTGTTTAGTATCTGGCACATACCAGGGTTCGGTTATTCCTGGTTGTACAGACACACAAATGGCATGTAAAATAACCCCAAAATATAAACAGTGAAACTATCAAAGATATACAATATAGAACTACGTCTCCTGTATCGTTTTCCTGTGTGTAATGTTAACTGATTATAGGAGTTCGGGGACGTATACAATACTAATCAGCAATAACTAGGATATAAAAAGACAATTGACTTCAAGAAATCAGAATAATGAGGAAATGTATTTCTCATAAGGGAAATTATTATCATTTCTTCTGCATTTCGAATTGTATAAATATAAAAATACAAATAAATTAATTTAATCTCTTTTGTGTACATAATATTCGATGAATTAAAGTAAAGTAAAGTAATACGAAGTGTGTGTGTGTGTGTGTGTGTGTGTGTGTGTGTGTGTGTGTGTGTGTGTGTGTGTGTGTGTGTGTGTGTGTGTGTGTGTGCGTCTGTGCGTGTGTGTGTGTGTGTGTGTGTGCGTGTGTGTGTGTGTGTGTGTGTGTGTGTGTGGGGGGGGGGGGGGGATGTGGGAGCGTAACCAACGTGAGAGCATGAAGGTAATTGTACTCCACGGTCGGCGCCATAATGAAATCTATGTCCGCCTCGTGATTGGACGACAGCGTTTAGGCCCAGATCACATGGGTGCGTTCTTTGGTCCAGGGGAAAATGGGCTTTGGTGTAAATCTAAGAGGTATTGCTATCATATATCACTGCCGCTCGTAAAAACGACACTGAGGATTCTGGGACAACAAATCAGACCGAGAAAATATGAGTTCTTATTATGTGGATAGTCTTTTTTGTGCAAATATACGGCGGATAGTTATGTTTCCCAGAATGCAGTTTGGACTTTTTTGGGGGCACTATTAGACTCAGTAAAAGACCTATGGTGGGACTCATAGAGATGCCGCCATTGCAAACGCCCCGTCCTTGCCTGGAGTTAACGCGAGGAATGCAATGCAGGCCCATTCAGTGCCGCAATGTTTACCTCGGGGTGTAGCCTGGGACCGGACATTTTGACAGTGTGTGTGCGCCTCAGTTCCTTCGACCAGCCTGCTCAGTAACAGCTGTGGCCAACAGACTACCCTTTCCAGCAGACAAGTTCCACCGTGTATGTTCGAGGATTGCAAAATCTGGTATGACTGCTTATCTGGATCCTGTAAGCATGCTCATTGAATAGGTAGCTTGTTTTTGAAAACCTGCTTACTTACAAAATGTTTGTTACGGAACGCAATGGCTCGGATCGTTTCGTAGGAATACACAATGAAACATTAAACAACTTTATCGTAAACGTAAGCCATTATTCATTAATTCCCAGATTTCAGAAGGAGACATATGCCTTGTTGTTTTCTCAATGTGTCTTTTTGACTTGTTCTACTCTGCAATTTTGTCACCGTCAGAGTCAGTTAAAATCAGAACTTCCCTTGCCATTTAGCTCCACTCTTCAGTTCAACATTTAATTTGGGTTCAGGCCGCGGTATAGTGACATCACAACAACATGTTAATGAGGCGTTTACTGTGGCCTTTATTACCCTCAATAAAGCGCCCGACGGGTCTTCACTTCACTTCATATTGGTTGGGAATTTCTCAGGGTATTTAATGGGCGACTACCTTAATATCGGTTTGACATTGTTAGTGTGCGGAGCATGTTTCAACAATATATCTCAACGGCCGAATCATACAAGAGACGGACTAGTGTGCATGGCTTTTTATTGAAACAAGTAATTTGACATATAAAAAAAGGATACAAGACAGTCTTTGTTGTGGCATTTATAAACACAGTAATTTTATTTGGGGGGTTCTTTACCAAACGGCTGTAGGGTCACCAACCGAATGAGATAAAGGTTTATATTTCAGGCGGCCAATCTGTGCGGGAGGCACGCGCGCACACCCGCTTCATCCGAACTGGAAAAGCAACTAGACTTCAGTCTTTGTTTGACCCATCCATTTGATCTATTTGAATGATTGTTTTACGAATATAAATAAATAATACATAAATATATAAATACAAATATTGCATAATCTAAAACAAAAACTGCTGGTTCCAAACCCATATAATCCATATATTCAAAACCATCCATAACCACAAGCGAGGCCCAAATGGAAGTGACAGGCGATCCAACACCGGTGAGTCGGGTGGGGTCGTCTGTATGAAACCCTGGAAGAAACAGACAGAAAACACTTTGATATGTAATGAAGTGAAAAGGGAAACGTTTAGAAATGTTTATCGTCACGATGTGATCATTCGGATCAGACTCGGTGAAGCCGCCTCACTGTCCCGGCCTACAGGTTCGTCATTCGAAGTGTCATGGTAGGCCTACTCTATTTAACGATCAATTATGTACGGTATGTTTAAACCTGCTTGGAAAAATTGCATTAATTTATTGGATAATACTGATACATGTGCATTGTACTCAATCAATTGATGTTTTATAACTATCGCATTTCATTTGCAGTTTATTTTTTAATTGTATTAAAGTAAATTGTCAAAATAAATACTCGTCTACTTGAATATGTGTAGCCTTTCATATTGTGAAAATAATAACTCATAAGGCCGGGTAGCCCAATGCTTTTTCAGGGGTAATGCAGATGCGTCCAAGTAAAGTACATTCCCAAATGTAATGCTACTGACAATCAGCGGCATACAATCAGTACATCCAAAATAAAAATATGAATAGTCATAAATGTGAAGGGTAATTCTTTCCTTTTACTATTATTCTAATCATTAATATCAGTGTACATTTGCAAATTGGGCCATGTAAGTTAAAACCAACAACAACAACAACAATACTACTACTACTACTACGACTACGACTACGACTACTACTACTAATAATAATAATAATAATAATAATAATATAAAAATTATTTATTATACTTTTTACTATTAAAACAACTCGACCCTATACACCTACAATAACAAACACATGGAATGATCATACTCATCATAATGATTCATGAGTCATTCTATGCTATGCTACTCATAAGCAGTTTTTGCTAAAGGCCTTATTCGGTTTGCAAGGACAGGCAGACACCATTTGGGGAATGCGAGCTATGGGGACACGAGATGGGGTAAGGCTGCTGCGAGCGGGCAGGCTCATGATGCGCGGGGAAAAGGCTGTTGGACGCTGCATTTCCTCTCCCCTCGGTAAGATGGCGCCTCTCTCACTGACCAAACCCCTTCCCTCTTTCTCCCTTCCTCTCCCATTCCCCCATGCTCCCCTCGCATTGGGTCATAAATCCGCCGTTGTTTATGAAAATTTACAACCCAGCAATGCAACTTTACGAGCCGTTGTGGTTTCTCATTGGCCACAGCTGGTCACATGGTAAAGAGCCGTGAACATGAACTTTTATGTATATATATTATATATATGTATTATATATATAATTTCCTGTACCGTTATGGAGAAGGCTTGGTTTGGTTTGACCGTCTCAGTCTTCCACAGAGATTCGTTTCTTTGAAGAGGATTTTTTTTTCAGTTTGAGATAATACGGACTATCCTCCTGAGGTTACAGATATTGCAGGGCACAGAGAAGAGCACATCAGCACGGCAGGGTTTGGACTAGAGTTTGGACTACATCGAAAGGCCATTATCATCATGATCTCTGAGTTTTGGGACAACGACGGGAATGACCGCGAGCGCGTCTTTGGACCAACGGAGAGCATTCGTATCCGTCCGGGGACTCAGCTGGTGCGTCACAGGGCATCTTCTCGTCACCACGCGAGTGCACCTGCTAATTCACTCAACACTCATCTCAGCCGGTTGCACGCTGACAAGACACCGTAACGAGGTAGGACACGACTTACGATATTACACTCTTGCTCTGTTTGCACGTCAACTAAACAAAAGGATAATTCACCATTCGGTTTTGTTTGTTGTGGTCTGTAAAGCTGAAAAGTCAACTTGATATCTAAACATGAATCGCAAATATGATGTAGACTATTTGACTATATGTGCAAATGATGGATGCGCCGGCTATACTTGACTCTGTACTGGTTTTGTTTATATTCAGGCGGGGTGACTACCCTGTTGTGATGTGTTTCGTGAAGCCTTCACGTGGTTTGCTGTAGATTTGAAATGTAAACGACCACCTCGATTTAGTTAATTTTCTCAGTTGATGGTGGCAAACAACGTACTCTCTGTCGCCCTCTTGTGGGTAGAATGTTAGATGCTGTCGGACGTTACGTGTTTGTGGTTCTGCGTTGTCCTTACTGCGCTATACTTCTGCTTTTATCTTTATCCGAGTCCCGCCTTTATAGAAACATATTTTGTGTGTATATAGGCAACCCTTTTTTATATTTTGACATTGCACTTTGTGCTTCTTTTATCTTCAAACTGATGTTGATTTAAAACGTTCTGTGGCTTGTTTGATTAACATGTCTGTGTTGACAATTGACTCTTACATATGTACATGGTTTTATGTCAGACATGTACTTATAATAACTTATAACAATAACTCGCGCACAATTATATTATTATGCGTGTTTTGGTGTTCCAACTGCTGGGCCATAAAAAGCCTTGTAGCCTGCATGTGTAGCCTATGTGTTGGCTTGGTTATGAAACGCTGTGCATACTATTGTTAATCTATAGCCAAGCTAGTACGTAGGCAGTTTTAGTGTTCGCTTCTACATCTAGACACACAATGTTGGCCTGGCTCCTTTCTAAATGGGTAGAATAGCTACGCGTGTCTCAGCGGACTTCCCTCGCTTGACGCGTGCAGCCGCTGATCCCTGGTGCTGCTTTCTGAACGCGCCAGCAGAGAGCACTGCCCCACCTTTGCTTTGGCGTTCTGGCTCCAACCTAACATCTCTGGCTCTCACACTGCAGTCGGTTACAACGCTGTGCGTAAAACGTCGGTAATGTTGTACAAACGGGGTTGTTTCGATTCAAAAAACATGTCAAACATTCTACATATATTCTACAAGCAGGCTACATAGGCCTATATTCAATTGGCTGAACGCAGAGAAGAGCGCACGCACTCTCTTAGCAAGGTGGCGCAATCACACCTGACGGCGTTGTTCAGCCAACAGCCAACAAGGAAAAGAGACAGCGACATGTTTGTCCACTTTCTGCTTTTGCTCGTCAACTCAATCGGACGAATCGGAATCAGGTGGTCTGTCCGGGTCACCCGGCGTTGTGGCGGGTCGTGCTCGGTCGTGTGTTGGTTGTGTGCTGTACAGTTTCCTGTCAGGCTTTTGAAACATCAGAAATGCAGGACATATCTTTTTATTTTCTAATTCATCTTATATTCACTAGTGCCTTTAAAATTAAGTTCATATTGGCCTATATGGAGCGTCCAAGGATATGAAACACAGTATTCTGTAGTAAACACATTTTGTACTGTGCGTATTTAACGTTATATTATCATGAATACTAAATTCAATATTGATAAAAATGACAGGCTAAAGATTATATAAATTATACGTAAAAACAGTAATACCCTAATTTACATTGATAACAATCCTCGCCGTTTTCACATTTACATTGACTTACATTTTAGTTATAGGAGATGCACATATTATGTCTCTTATATCTCCGATGTAGTAGATCAGTAATAGGAGGCATCGCATTGGATAGGACACCTTTTCAAAATTCTTGATTGAATCTATTTTATTGCTTTGATTCGGTAGACATAAGCAACCCTACAATCACGACGTTAACCTGTTTTTAACGAAGCAAAATGTAGGCCAAGTGTAGCATTCGCTACACGATATGACCATTTGACAAATCTTTCTTTTCTATTAAAAAAAAAACTACAATTGATGTAATCTGCATCTTCAAAGCATATTTCTACTTCCTTATTGAAAAATATTCTTATTGTCTTCTATTCTACTCTACTATTTAAACGTAATGGCTGAATGTGTAAATGCAACATTTCTGGAAGATTCGGATGGATTCCATTTTTCCTTTGTTTTTGTGCTTTCAGTGCCTTCTCTTACTGAAGGCCTGCTATTTAGAGGAAGAATATGTTTACTCCAAAAATCTAAAACACTGTTTTTGGTCACGGTATTTATTTTTAATTCTCAGAAAAGAGAGATTGTGACATCTGTAAGCGTACTTCAATTGAACACAGAATACAGTTAGTCTAGTTTTATTCGGCATGCGCTCCCAGCTTGTCACTTGCATTGTTTGGAAAGCCATTACTTGTGCCGCAATGATCGTTAACCTCTGAATGACCCCGTTTGAAGCCAACGCCTCTAAAAATGACGCATACGCGCAGTTCACCAGTTTCGCCAGACGATGGCGCACGAGGACAATTCTGAGCAAGGAGTTTGGGTTCCCAAGAACCAAACTGATACGCGCGTGGCTGCGCGTCCCCTTTACATCCCACCCATATTTCCACCGTGCACCTCTGGAGGTCATCAAGCAGGATTTACGACTGGTCAACAAAAGCACGTGATTCTAAGCCGTACCCCATATTTGGGTGTCTACGTAAGAGAGAATCAACTACATGTCCTACTCATTTCCATAATTCATCATAAATTGTGCAGGGGTGCTTTAGAACGCGCTAAACCATCAAGAGCCACAAATCAAGTACGTACGTTTATGGTTTTTCTCAAAAATAAAAGCAACTATACTTAAAACGAACAACCGTGGATTGTCAACAAATGAGCTCCTATTTCGTGAACTCATTCTGCGGACGTTACCCCAACGGCGCGGACTTTCAGTTACATAATTATGGAGATCATAGTTCGACAAACGAGCAGTACAGGGACTCAACAGCCACCATGCATTCCAGTAGGTATGGCTATGGCTACAACGGGATGGACCTGACTGTCGGCCGGGCAGGACACTTTGTGGGCAACGAGCGATCGCAAGGCTACTCCCCGAGTCACTCGGCGGCAACAACGTCCTCTGTCGAGCAAGTCAGGTACACTCAGACCGCGAACAGCACCGGGACCTCCTCGCTGTCCCCTCCACCTGACCCTCTTCCGTGCTCTTCGATCGCGAGCTTGTCCCCATCCACCGAACCTCAGCAGCAGGTTCAGCACCGAGCCATCAAAAACTCCATCGCCAGCCCGTGTCCAACACCGTGCTCCAACTCGAATGGCGGCGCGCTGTTGAACCGTGCTGACTGTGCAGCCAAAGCCATGCCCCTGGAGGAGGACAAGCCCGCGGGAAGCGCACAGACAACTTCCCAACACGTCAGCGAGTCGAGCCAACCTCAGATCTACCCGTGGATGAGAAAACTACACATAAGTCATGGTAAACTTTCAAACTTCCCTATACTTCTATTCAATGAATTGTGTTACCGTATAATATGTTGGCAATAATTGTAATGACTTCCAATCTAGTGTAGACTTGTAGCCCAATATTTCCATAGTATCACGTTAAACAGACATTTAGTCCTGTGGGTTAATATTTTCCTAAAAGCCCAAACAGAGAGTGTCAATTTCCAATGTGAACCACTGATCACCTGTTTGTACTATTGAAAATACACAAAAGCATAGGTTAACGTCAGCGTTTTGGTGTATCTCGATGACATAAAATATGCTATATGTTTATTAAAATGCAGTTTGCTACGTCAAAACTTTTGTCCAACTTAGCTAATGCTTGAAACTTAATTTGTGATGTATATATACTGCACATATCAACAAGACAATTGTAATGAGAGTATATTTTTGTGATGCGGTTCACGCCTTTCTTCATACGATTCGTATTTCCCACCTGCGAACCGCAAATGGAAAGCTTTCCAAGGGGAAGGTGGTAATAGATGGTGAAATAACGGTACGTCGGGCCCTCGTCTCTCTGTCTCTCAGATTTGTCCGGTCCAGAAGGGAAGAGGGCGAGAACTGCGTACACACGGTACCAGACCCTGGAGTTGGAGAAGGAGTTCCACTTCAACCGGTACCTGACCCGCAGACGGAGGATCGAGATAGCGCACGCCCTCTGCCTCTCGGAACGGCAGATCAAAATCTGGTTCCAGAACCGACGGATGAAGTGGAAGAAGGACAACAAGCTGAAGAGCATGAGCATGGCAGCAGCCGGCGGCGGAGGCTATCGGCCTTGATGTTGTATTTAATGATAAGCACCCGTAAAGAGAAGGTTCTTGAAAGTTCTGGTCTTGAATCATTCCCCCCATACACAAATTGCGCGAGAGAGACTTGTTGGACCCGTGGTTCCGGGCCGCAGCTCGCATGCCAGCTATACGGGCCCTCTAATACTTCCGATACAATTATGATCAGTTTTTCCTATTTTTGACCGTGTTAATGATTGTGTAAGTAAAATTAATGATGTACAGTTCTGTCTAGAGTTAGAGGAAGGCGCGAAAAGAAAATACACGTGTAACTTATTTCTTCTTGAGAAAGAATTCAAAACAGTCATTTAAAAATGTTGTGTCGCAAACTGTGTGTAATGTAGACTATACAAGAACAAAACAGCCGAATAAAATAAAAACATATGTTGGTATGAACGTTAGCTGCCATTGTGTTTAGCATTTTGTTTTATATGTATGAAAGTATGTATGTAAGTATGTATTTATTTAATTGATGTATTGTACCGAACAGTTAACTTGCTTCTAGACCAACAACGTGAACCTGGTGTGGTTATTCTGTGCGTTGTGAACCATGTAAGGGCAGACGTCCCAATGTTGTCTGTATAGCTCTGCCTTGTATTCTCCTTTTGCACGCTATTTTGTTTTGCATTATTCGCCTCTCGCAGCATCTTAGTAAAATGTGCGTGTCTTTGTTTTATATATATTTTATATGTTGAAGGTCCCGCGGAGACCCCCAAATTGCATTAAGTGTATAGTGCCATCGTGATGAACCTTTTTGTAAATGTTTTTAAATGACTGGAAGTCGAGAAAATACTATAACAATGATGATGGGGATTATAATAAACTTTCTACTGGAACGGCAACACCAGAGTGCATGGTTATTGGACAATATATATGGGCTTATGTGCGTGGCAATATATGCTCATGTTATAGGTAGCCCTACAAACAGTTCGGAGTCAGTGTTTGTTGTTTACAATACGTTTTAGTTTTTATGTAGGCCAACGTGTGGCAAGATGTGGAAGACAAAAAAAAAACGTAATTATCACAATTGTAAAATATTGACAATAGTGCGTGAATTATTAGAATTAGGGCGACCGACCTCCCGAATGTGATGTTCTCAACAGGTAGACCGAATGAAATGTCGTTGTTTCACTCACCTTGGTAAGAGATGGACATGAGGTCCGCGACCAGAGACAAGCTACAGCGGCCCCTTCCCTCCCCCTGCGTTCGGACCTGGTGCTTTACTCAGACTTTGCCAGCTCTAAACTTTATTAGTGTGGTTCTGGCTCTCTGACATTTTGTGCCCAAATGAATGGAGGTTTGTCAATGAATTAGATCGTAAAATCATCCAGAGCGAGTCCAGATAGGCTCGCTGGCCATAAGCGGTCACGTGGTGGCCATTAA
>JAXIVH010000200.1:272298-280768 GCA_036785325.1 Urophycis tenuis
AACAAGTAGACTGACCTGTCAAAAAAGAAAGAAGTCATTCACGCCAGAGTGACTTACTGTAAGTGGATAATAGTCCAACTGACCCATCCCTTTCTCTACCTCGCACCCTCTGGTCTACGCTGGCAGTAGACTGTACATTTAGATATCACGTGAAGTTGTCTTACCTTGTAACATTATGTTGATAAATTACCTCTTAGCTTGTCTTCCAAACGTATGGATACTGCCCGTGTGTGCGGTACCACTCAATTCTGCGTGAGTTAGTTAAAACAGAGGGATGTTACGTATAAATCCATCCCCTAAATAACTCACAGCAAGTGGTGGCTCTTGTATATTACATAAAAAACAGCATAGTTTGCGGTACAAAAGAAATAGACAACAAAATACCCCAAATGTTAAACGAAAAAAAGACGTGACCTTACAGTGTGGACTGGCGTCACGAGCTGGCTGGGCTGTATTTGCATGCTGCAATTTGCAGCATGCAAATGATAACGATACACGATTTGAATGAAAAAGCACATCATATAAATACATATATAAACATAGACACCATGATTGCCACACTGTAGATATTTAGATCTATTTAACATTGAACTATTTAAGAGCGTCTGTCGCCTCGCTTTAAGCACTTTTAGTACGACGCTTGACGTTTTTCAAATGACGGAATTTGCACAGTATTTCAGTATCTCGTTGGGACGTCCCGCGGTGTTGACCCGTGTTAGGTGCTCTCCCATCTCCCCCAGAGTTGGGCAGACGTTGGAGATTGTGAAGTCCAAGTCCGGGTTGAAGCCCAGGTCACTGCGTCTAACAGATATGAAAATGTCGCCTCTTTAGAGAAGGGCACGCCTTGTTGTTTAACAAAGACTGTCAATGCCCAAGATTAATCAGAAACAAAATGGAAACGGTGTCACTTTGGGGTCAAGCAGAAGTTATCTCTGTTTAGGGCCGCGAATACAATGGCGGGGAGAAAAAGGGGAAAAGAACGCTTTCAATATTTCCGAGGTTTGTCCCCGTCCTTCACGACGCAGGGGCTTCTCCGAGTGGACAGTTAAGGATAACTTCTGTAAAGTATCTTATGCTCAAAGGGAATTACACAGTTGTTCACGTTGGATTTGTTCTGTGCGGATATGTGAAGAAACACGTTGTGAAGATGGAGATTTGCGTGACTCTGTGGGCAGAGGAGCGATACGGTCAGCAGCTGCTATATTTCATCTTGTTGGTTTATTGTCTGCTTCTGCGCTTTTCTCCTGGAGAATTTTATTCTCCTGAGTCTATGAATGCATGACTCAAGGAATGAAAGCTTATTTGTTCATATAGACCTCTCCCTCTACCTATTAATATCTTCTACGGGTTCTACAATCAACACAAAATATGTCAAATGATTACTTATAATAATAATAATAATCACAATAAGAGTAATAATAATAATAGTAAAAAATTCAGCAAAAAAATAGATACTTGATATTCATTTATAGTTGGTGATCCCTTCTATATTATTCATGTGTATAGAGGCCTACTAATACAGGCCTAATTGTTACAGCCTTTTGTTGCATACGAGTGTCTCTGCAAATTGTGTTACTCAACTCGAGGTTATAGATTTCCTTCAAGGGCTTGTATTTCAGACACTAATTACTTGCAGAAAAAGTTGTTGTGCTACTGCGTCGGGGCATCCACTATAGAACGGTGCGGTGTAAATCACGCACTCTATCTTACTATCGAAAGACCAGGGGGGCTTGCGGGAGGGCTTGCGTGGTGCTGCATACACTTGTTCATTCAAGAAAAAAGAAAAAGAAAAAAACGCTCCAACGTTTGGGATTGAGTAGAAAATACATTCAATCTTAGAAAGATATTTGATTATGTCGACAGTGTGTAGGTCAATTGCTCGGTAAAATATGTTAAAACAGAAGTGGAAAAATACAGTTATCCTTCTTTTTGTTAGGAAAAGTGGTTTATTAATGACGTAATGCGTAAAACCTTGAGATTGATGTAGCTTGGGCAACATTGTGTTTAGATTCAAGCTCACGAGAGGAGTGTGGAGTCAAAGGTTTCTTAATGTCGTAATATAAAACCTGCTGTTCGCAGAGTCTCCTTCTCTTCACTAAAACATAACCTTTTTTTTTTTTTTTTTAATAACGTGATAACGTGTCTGCCTGTTCCGGTGCCAGTTCACAGAGTCGTTGGCAGAGCCGTGTACTAAAACGCACGCTAACCTATTATTCATATAATTTTCCATCAGAGATATTCTTTTGTTTGTGAAGAAGTCCATTCCCATCAATAACTTTGGTTTCATACACAATGGGATGCTGAGTGTTCTTGGATATAGGCCTATATAAGGGTCTGCGGACACTGTCCATTCGGACCATGCAGTAAACAAGTCACTTGATTGGATTTTCTTTATATACTCTGATTTAATAAGGAAAACACCAACGTAAGCTAGTCCGAGCAATTTTCGTTGTGCCAAATGCCATGCTTTCCATTGGTTCCTGTTTACATGATGCCCACAGGAGACACCGTGATTGGTGGTGGTTTACACGTGACCAGACAACTTTGTACATTTGACAGGGAGTAGGAGGGTTTTGTGGAGATCAGAAAAACGACAGCGCGATAAAAATTAGTATTGTTGCACTTCACAAATTAATGACCATGAGTTCCTATTTGATAAACTCGAACTATATCGAACCATCCTTTCCTCCATGCGACGAATATCAACAAAGCGGATACATCCCCACGCCCGGTGATTACTACGAACGGCAAAAAGATACAGGTTTTCCCCATCACGACGACGCATCCTATCCGAGGTCAAACTACACAGATCCGAGCTACGATTACGGCAATGTCCCCACCAACGGACTGGACGATTTCAGCGATGGACATCACGCACAGCCGCAGCCCGTTCCTCAGAGCCACGGTACTCGCCTCAACACGGCTCCAGAGAGCGGCGCAGGGACGAATACCAGCAAAGACTGCAGCCTCGCAAATGAGCCATATCCCGGCGTACCAAAGGGCAAGGAGCCGGTGGTCTATCCATGGATGAAAAAGGTCCACGTTAGTAACGGTGAGTTATCGTTACAGTTAAATGGTCGAAGCACAGAGAGGCGGCCACTGGAACATACGCAAACCCATTGAGGCTGCACTAGTAGCGCCCTTACAACTGCAATTTACGACTATCGAGCAGCGGGGTCGGTAATTAAGGACCCTCGTAAATTTTATTGCCTGTGTTCGTCTGTCTGGGCCATGTGCCTTTGTTGCTTTTTAACCTAAACTACCTCTACGGGTGGACCAAAGCCAAAGTATGATATTTAGTCCTGCTGTTTGGTTAATCATTTGTACGCCTAATCTGTCCCTGGGTACGAATTCTACCACACGCGGCATCGCCAAATTAAGCGCATTTCTGCGCTCGAAACGAGAGAGAACATGATGCAAAAAAGTGGGTTAGTAATCGCCATTAAGCCACCTCGTCTTGATATTCTTTCGTTTTATATCGAATCGTGGGGATTTTTTTTGTAGAATGAAAACAAACTCGCTTCACGTAACACCTGCTTGCTTTGCATGTGCGTGGTTTTACAGTCACCGCCAGTTACAACGGAGGAGTGCCCAAGAGATCCCGCACCGCCTACACTCGCCAGCAGGCTCTTGAGTTAGAGAAAGAATTCCACTTCAACCGTTATCTGACCCGACGCAGGCGGGTGGAGATCGCGCACACCATGTGTCTGTCCGAACGCCAGGTGAAGATTTGGTTCCAGAACCGGCGAATGAAATGGAAGAAGGACCACAAGCTGCCCAACACTAAGATCCGCTCCTCCAACACAGCCTCGCCTTCAGTGTCTGGGGCCCAGCAGCAGCAGATCAAAACAGGGCAGCAGCTCGTGCCTACACCGTGCGCCGCTAGTCTATAGTGCGTGAACGTGACGCGCGGCCAAACCCAGACCACAACACAGACTGAGAATTGCAAATTACAAAAGTGGAAATTTTTGTGGACCGACTTTCCGGTGTGTCACACATGTTGTAATCCCCCCCACCAACCCTCCTCTTCTCCCAAACTTCTGCCATTGGGAGTCACACCGTCCACCGTCCTTTGACAACATCTGCTCTTCGTTTATCCACCTCATATAAGCTTGAAATTCACCTCTGATCACCCAAGACGGCAACTGAAGTGTACATGTATTTGTTTATTATTATGATACAAAAAAGTGGAACGCACGTTCAATGCCTAGGACTTGGGTTTAACATACGGTGTAAATGAAGTGAGGCAAACGTAAGTCCATTTTTATCAGTATTATCATTTTTTGTATTGCTCATGGAAAAGTCTAATATACTTGAAAGATATATAGCAAATCTCTAGGTCATGGCAGAGTAACATTGTAGTTTTTTTTGTCTGTGTGTGTGAGTGTGTGTGTGTGTGTGTGTGTGTGTGTGTGTGTGTGTGTGTGTGTGTGTGTGTGTGTGTGTGTGTGTGAGAGAGAGAGAGAGAGAGAGAGAGAGAGAGAGAGAGAGAGAGAGAGAGAGAGAGAGAGAGAGAGAGAGAGAGAGAGAGAGAGAGAGAGAGAGAGAGAGAGAGAGAGAGAGAAGAGAGAGAGAGTGTGTTGGTTTACTGTTGGATGTAGCCCAGGTGACTTTTACATCTGATGTATATAGACAAATCACTAAGAAGGCACAATGAGAACAACATTTTGTCTTTAGAATTCTGTTTGTCGTTGTAGTAAGTCGTACTAGTGTACCACATGTCGTGCTGTGTTCTAAACTGTGAATATCTGTATGTTCTGTCCAAATAATTGTCGTTGTAATTTAGGCTAAATAGCTGTTCTTGTGAAATAAATATATACTTCACTGAATGATATGGCTTGAAAAATCTGCATATAGATATAACGTACATTGAATTGCTGATTAATTATACACGGGCCAATTGCATAGGATAATATATTTTTTCGTATTGTTTTTTATTTAGTATTAGGGCATCGTCCGTCAGTTTGATCACATTTGTTGTTTTGAGTAGTCAGTTTGTGATTTTTTGTAAGGGTATTAAAAAAAGCAATTGATATTATTTGCTACTTTAAACTGTGTCTATTTCATTTCAAACATTAAGAAGGGGTTACCCTGCTCTGTTCTTGGAATACCGCCACGGAACAATTGTTGTACAAGAGGTCATTTGTTTCATCACCCGAATGCTTTTTCCCGTCAGCTGACTTTGCAACAATATCTCTCACCACTTTAATAAGAAGGCCTATCAACGTTTATAGAAGTTTTCATCGAAAAAATGTAATTGATACTCGTTATAGCATAATTGATGTAGATACTAATAATTGTAGCAACAGCATGAGGTGTAATTTATACGACTTGCGTTAGTTTAAAACCTAGAGAGAGTTTATAGTGGTCCAGCAAACACAGTTTCTTCTGTGTAACCGTTGTTTGCTACCTGCTACATTCAAACAATAGGAAGTTCAACCAGAGGACACAACCGTCACTGACCAATCACCGGCGCGCAGCCCTTCTCCTGACCCCTGACCTTAAGACACGCACAATGTTCAGACCATACATCAGTGTAATACCACTTTGTTTTGTTTTTTCATTTCGTGTTTTCCCAGAAACAATGCAGTTAAAAAATGCGTACACCTAACTATCTGACTTGAATAACGAAACGCTTGAATCTTTTTCTTGCACACATTTCTGCAGCGGTGTTTCTGAAACAGTTTACCTAGGCCTGATTGTGAGGATACTTTTGCAAAAACGAAATGCATAACATAGTATGAATTCTAGCTAATGTATATCTTTAGCTAATATATCTATGGGTATTCTATAGCTCCCATTACCTTGCACTAGGCCTAATTGAAAAATTGGTTCGGCCATAGAATTACAGTTTTGGCAATGCGAGACTCCCACTGCTGCGTCATTTACGTGTAATCTTAAGTGATTATATAAGAAATCCTCATATAATGACCACTAAGTTATTATCTTCTATTGTCACAATCACTCAGGGCAAACTTTACGCACATACATAGTTGTAAGGATGTGCAAAGAAATGGCGTTTGACCTGATTGGCACCCATTTTACGCAACCTATCAAGATGTCGAACTGGTTAAATTCCAAATTTCCACTCATATTATACCACAATGGAGGTCACTTCCAGGGTTGTAAAAATTTAATTCGCTCATCCACGTGACTTTTTGAATAATGAATGCCCTCGGGTCAGAAATAGATATGAAAATCTGCCGTATTTCCATTTGAAGTGATCCTCGGCAGAGTGCGAGATACAGTTCTTGTGATAAGATCTGCGTTGTTCCTTCGTATCTGTTGAAGACGCCTTCGAGACTCTCTGTCTGTGAGTATCTGGTTCTCTGTCATTCCTTTCGGACTTCAAAATGCTGTAGCATATGCTTACCTGACGCATGACAGTGGCTCTCGGGTGACCAGGCAATCGTGTGTAAAAAACAAACAAACAAAAAAAAAACCTACTGTTTTTTGGTGCTGTGCGTTATGACCGCCGCGCCGTCATTAATTTCTTCCGGGCGACTAAACCATTTATGTTGTCATTATGAAAAAAACGTAACAAACACGACGTTTAATAATACACGTTTTGGGTGCTTAGCACAAGTGTCTGCGTGATTATACATAATTGAACAATGGACATTATTGTCTGGTTAGCTGTAGTATAAACTGTATATAGCCTGCTCATGTGCTCAATGATAATGCCAAATACCGAGAGACAAACATCTATTCGGGCTGGGTGGCTTGAACGCAAAATATGAACATTGGTCTGGTAAATATGAGGCCCTGGACAGAGTACATGCTACAATAAACTAACGGCGGTGTGACAGCCACGTTGTTGATAAATTAATTTAAAAATCTAAATCACATGATAACTGGCTGAACAACAGAAGTCAAATTGAAACAAATACAGCCTATATTGCGTTGCTTTGCTGATTCAGTTAAGTAGGCCTATAATTTGTTTTAAAAACACGATGTGGGGCTGTTTCGCCTCATAGGCCTGTACTTTATTCATATGATTTAGGTGTAACTTTGAGTTAAAACTTAAACAGGTAACTGTTATTTTAAAGGACCGTGGAGGCTTTGAGCAGTCTGTTTTACCAGGTTGTGGACGCAGCTGAAAGGCTCCACAACACGGGAACAAAAGGCACGCACGTGGGAGGTGAAAACGTTACACTTTAGAATAGTCCGATTACTGCTCATACTGTGATATTAGGGTCATTATTTGTGTTAATTGTAAATTTACTATTTGTATCATCGTTATCACCATGCCGTGTATGCTATTAATAATATAATAAGCGTCAGAATTTTAGCGGAACCTGTTATTAGCCTATTGTTAAATAGTACCAGTAATTATAGTGGTCTATTTTAGTGTATAGAAAATAAATCAAGAGTTCATACAACACAAGCAATACAAACAATGATTCATTATTTATTGAAACTAGTAAAACAATCCGCAACCATGCACCACTCACATTTCTTTTCAAACTCTAATTCTGCCCTGAAACAGTGAACAAGCAGGACGCAGGATCAACTGTTGAATTATTAGCCTTGATGTTGGCGGTTATAAAGCTTCGAGTAGCATTTATCTTTGGTGGAGTTTATCGGTAACATAAACCTCATCGTTAGACCTCCGAATGTCAACATTGTGGGGAGATATGTAGAGCTCTCTGGCCGCCATCCAAATGTAGAAAGGTGACGAGAGGTTTGCGCGTTTAGTTCGCCTAAGTTGTCAGCAAATATGCATTTGCGATTGCATATCTCCCTCTAGTCAAACAACGGCGAAATGCTATAACCGTTCCAACAATACGTTCAAACAATATTAGCATATTTTAACAGTGAATGCCGATATATTATAGGTCTGAAATATGCTTTTAGAAGTGCTTAGGAATAAGATAAATTGTCTATAAAACAATGCCCGTGACAGATTATGCGCCTGTTTTTCCACGACTTCTGGGTTAAATTCCGAATAACTTGACACTCTGGTTGTCTCTGCCCGGGTCAGGGAACAGTTTAGGAGCGGTCGTGGGAGTGGGTTCTGCTTTCTGTCCTGCGTTACGTCCGCCAAACCTTCCCGGCGTCTCCAGCATTCTCAAACTCCTCTGTTGGAAAAAAAACAAGATTTTGAATAAATACATTGAAAGCGTAGAAAAAAGCCCAAGTACCCAAATAAGATAAAAAACGACATCGTGCAAACGTGATAAAGACATTAAAATAGAATGCTCCATAACATAATCATGCACCGCGTAAACTATCTACATTACAACGCTATTACGCACTCGGTGCTCTCGCCCATTATATTTGCATTGTGTATAAGCATTGAAAGATATGCGCTTCTCCAGCCCCTGCTTTTAAAAGTTTACTGCTCAACTTGTAGTTTGAGAAGACAAAGGCTGGTGTGGGAGTGGGATGATGTTCATGTCCGCCCAGAATGAATTAAAATAGTTGGAGCTGCTCTTTACCACGCCTGCAACTCCATGTTGACGGGAAA